>NW_026506575.1:0-29893 GCF_026875155.1 Cherax quadricarinatus
GTTTATCTACGGTTTATGCTATACCCCACCTGTTTTATTTGTTGCCAGAGCTTTCTGGGGTTATTTTTGTACTCTTCAATTTTGAGCAATAGTGCCTTGCCTTTGCTCCTTTTATAAGTCTCTGAACTCTCTTCCTGCCCCTTTAGAATTCATTTAGTGCTGCAATATCCTTGTCTGTTTGCCCTAAAGTTTTTTAGCAGCGGGTCCCCTGAATTTCAATTATCTAATATCTCAGTAGTCATCCAGGGTTCGGTTCTCCCGCTTAATCTTAACCTCTTCAACTGGGCAATATTATCAAGGATGGTAGTGAACATTGTTTTGAATTTTTCTCAGGCATCATTGACGTCCGTGCAGCTTGTTAATTCTGTCCAATCACTATTGTGTATCATATTTACCAGTGTTTCTTTACTGTAGTTTTAGGTTGACCTCATTTTTATTGGCTGTGTAGGCCTATCCTATCCCATGATTTTCCTTTTGCAGTAAATGATGAAATGATCACAAAGGGTCTGTGGTAAATAAACGCCTGACTGACTAATGTTCTCAGAGCAGTTACAAAGTATGTGGCCCAATTATGGTGGCTGAGAAATTAAGACACATGTGCAACATCTGGGTAATCTTTATTGTAGACGTTTTCGCCATCCAGTGGCTTTATAAATACAAATTCTGGGACATAGCTTGAAGACAGTAGGACTATATACAGAAGATGAGGTAATCAGTCCCTCAGCCTAGGAGTAGGTGCGAAGAGCACCATAGTCGTGGAGATTCTGAAGCAGAAGCAAGGAGCCTGGCGCTTATATTGTAAACGTCAGGAGTTTTTTTTTTTTTATATTTTATTTAAAACCATACAAATAACAATAGACAAAAGGAAAAAACCATAAAGATGACAATATATGAACAATAACTGAAAAAACGTTACATTAGATTTGAAACAATAACAAAAAAACAATATAACAAATATGACCACTATAACCTACTATAAAATCTGATACCGGGAAACTTATAACTGTCCTATACAGATACATGTGATTTAAGTTAACTTTCGTAAAAACATGCAAACCTGTATTAACTCTTCCTCAAATTAATCACCCCTTGCCCCTTTTTTTAAAAACTAAAATTTAAAAAAATTTACAAGTAATTTTTAAATTATTTCGTTACGGGACAAAATTCCCTTCTGCCCTGAACACGGAAAGAAAAAAGGGTTAAAAAATTGAAACCAATATGTCAAAACACATCCCACAAAACCCTACAGCGACCAAAACGGGGTCCATGAAATTTGAAACGGTCCCCCCAGGCTGCCGCCCAGGGTGCACATTACATTCACATTTTAACTTAAAAATTTAGATTTACCCTCAACTTTTTTCAAAAATCCCAAAACTTTAAAACCCATTCTACCCAATTTGCCTAATAAAGACCCGTTTAAAATCAAGGGAAAAAACCCAAACAAATTATCAAAATTTTAACCCAAAACCTAAGCCTAGTTTTCCATCTTATTATAAATTTTCTAATCAACACAAAAATTTTAACCAAAAAACCCCTTTAACCATTTTTCTTTTGGGTGTACTTTATACAACCTTTTTTTACCATAAAGAAAAATAAGAACAAAAAAAAAAGGGAAAAACCCCAAATAAATTTTACCTTTCCCAATTTTTCATACATAAAAAAAATTTAATTAAAGAAATATTGTCACATTGAACACAATCTTTTTCCAAGGGCATTTTATAATATTACGTCGACTAACCACGAATAATTCATTCATTTTTAAACACTTCAAGGGTTCGTAAAAAAACTTAAATTTACATACAAAGTAAAAGGCCCCCAAATTCTAAAAAAAATTTAAAAAAGAAAAACAATCCCCCAAATTTATATCAAAACACACTATTTTTTTCCTTTTGCACCAATAAATTTGTGTTTACAAAAAAAAAATTGAAAATTAAACTGAAACAAAAAAAAAGCCTTTTTAAACTTTTAACACATTGTAAAAAAAATCAAAAAATACGCATAGAAAAATTAAGTATTGAATAAATTAAAAGGGGGTTCATGAAAAAAAACCATTAAGGTATATACAAGAATATATAAATATTTTATATAATAATATATAAAATAAATATATATATAAATATATATATATAAAATATATAAATATAAAATATTCTTCTTTTTTTCCCAAAAAACACACCGGCTTTATCCCCCCCCAAGCGGGGCCCCCCAAAAAGGGAAAAAAAACGAAATTTTTCCTCCTTTTACATTTATAATTTTACAGGAGAAGAGGTTACTACCCCTTGCTCCGGCACCCTTAGTCCCTCTTAAAACCCACGCATGGCTTACGGAGGAAGAATTCTGTTCCATTTTCCCCATGGAGTAAGGGGAAAATTTAAAACAAAATAAGAAACTGGGAAAGAAAATGAAAAAAACCCCAGGGGGGTGTGAAATATGTGCTTGTACATGTATTGTAGTTAAATAAGTGTAAGTAGAATAGCAAGACGTCCCTTTGAAATCTTGCATGTTCATGAAAACAAAAAAAAGGGACACCAGCAATCCTACCATAAAGTAAAAAATTTAAACCAGGTTTTCGTTTTACACTCACTTGGCAGGACGGTAGTACCTCCCGGGGGGCGGTTTGCTGCTCCCAAAACCTACTCCCCAAATTTTTTAATAAAATTATATATTATAAAATATATATATATATATATAAAAATATAGTATTTTTTGGGTAACAGAAACCCACCCAGGAATACACCGTCCTCCAGATGACTGTAAAAACAAAAACCGTAACGTTTTGCAGGGAGGGTGGGATTGCTGGTTTTTTTTTTTCGGGTCTCATAAACACGCTAAGAAAAAAACGGGGATACCCTTGCTACCCTACTTACACTTTGGCACCCCCTTCACAGACACCAAAATGCATATAATATATACATACTTTCCTATTTTTTCCCCCTCCTTTTTCTAAATAGCTCTTGTTTTTTTTTATTTTTTCTATTGTCCATGGGGAAGGGAAAAAGAACCCTTTCCTCCGAAAACCCATCTGTCGTAGAGGGCAAAAATGCCGGGAGCAATGGGCTGGGAAACCCCCCTTCTCCGTATAAAAATTACAAAAAAGGGGAAGAAAAAAAAACTTTATAAAATTTGGGTTTGTTTAAAATTGCGTGGATGTAGTGCGGATGACAAAAAAACCCAGATAAATTCCCTGTTTGGTTATAATAAAAAAGAATTTTGGATGTCCGGGCCAACGAAAAAAAAGCTAAAGGGGGGTAGGAGAGTTTCAGGGGGGGGAAAAAAAAGGGGTTTAAATCGGGAGTACCCTGAGAGATTAAAGGGGAAAAGGGAAAGGGGTAGCAGTAATTTTTAAATGATTTTTTTAGGGAAGGAGAAAAGAGAATATAAAATTGTGTAAATTCAAGAATTAGGGGTTTAAAATTAAGGAAAAGGGTTTGGGATGCGAGAAGGGGGGCCCAAAAAAAGCGTGTATGCACCGAAAAAGAGAGGAATGCAGAGGAAAGGGGAGAGATTTTGGGAAAAGTTAAGTGAATGTATAGGAGCCTTTAAAACCAAGTGAGAGAGAAATTGTGGTAGGGGACTTGAATGCAAAAGTAGGAGAAACTTTTAAAGGGGTTTGGGGTTTAGGTAATTTTGGGGGTGCCAGGTGAAAAAAGGGGAAAAAAATTTGGGACCCTTTGATTGAACTTTGTTTTGAAAGGGGTTTATTTTATGGGAAATCCCAAATTTTAAAAAAAAAGAGGATAAAAAATTAACAGATATAAATGTAGGGCAAAATTTGACAGAGTTTTTGGTTTTAAAAAATTTTTGGAAGATAAAAAGACTTTTTGAGTAGACTTCGGGAAAGTAAAAGTTTAAAAGAGGGGCCCCCAGATATATCAAACATTTTCTAGTTGAGCTAAAAACCGAAGTAAAAGGAAAAGGGGAAAACAAGGAAATAAAAAAGCTCGGGGAAAGGGAGGAGGTAAAAGGTTTATAAACTAAAAGGGGAGGCAGTTAGGGTAAGATATAAACACTATTGGATATAGAGGGGGCTGGGGGAGCATAGGCAAGGGGGCGAAGAGGTAGGGGGGTAGGTTTAAAAAGGGTAGTGTTAGAGGGGTTTCAGCAAAAGGGGTTTTGGGTTCCCGGAAATTTGGGTGAAAGGGAGGGAAAAAGGACGATTGGGGGAATGATGAAAAAAAAGAGGTAGTAAGGGAGAAAAAGTTAGCATAATGAGAAGTTTTTAAAAAGTAGAAGTAAGAAAGGGGGGAAAGGGAGTATATGGAAAAAAAAGAGAAAGTTAAGAGAGTGGGAAGCAATGAAAAAAAGGGGAAAAATTTGGAGAGAGTGGGTGAGATGTTATCAACAAATTTTTTTGAAAATAAGAAAAATTTTTTGGAGTGAAAATTAAAAATTTTAAGAAAGCCTAGAAAAACAAAGGGTTTTGGGCCCGGGTTAAAAAAAGGAGAGGAGATTTTTAAAATGGAGGGGTTAGAGGAAATTGGGAAAGGGGAAGGGAATATTTTAAAGGAAATTTTTAAAAATGTTGATGAAGTAGGGAAGCGGGGAATTTCGTGTATAGGGCAAGAAAATAACATCCTGTAGGAGTGAGGAAGAAGCCGTTGTGAGTTTGGGGAATTTTCGTGAGGCAGTAGGAAAAATTTGAAAGGGGGTAAGGCAGCCGGGATTGATGGAAAAAAGATAAAAAGTTAAAACCGGTTTGGGGATATAGTTTTGGAGGGGTTTGGGTGAAAATTATTTAATAATTTTTAGGGAAGGGGGTAAGGTACCTAGGGTTTGGGAAGAGAGCAGCAAAATTTTCCCTTTGTATAAAGGAAAAGGGGGATAAAAGAGAGTAAAAAATTAAAGGGGAAAGTCTTTTGAGTGTTTCCCTGGTAAAGTGAAAATTAAGTTAAAAATTTGAAAAATTTAAAGGTAAGACGGAGAATAGGATAGCAGTTGAAAAAGGAGGTTTTTAAAAAAGGGTAGGGGGTGTGTGGCCCAAGGTGTTTACAGTAAAAACATAAAAGTAAACAGTTTTTTAGATAAGGCTAAAGAGGTCTTTGGGCATTTATGGTTTTGGAAAAGGCGAAATGCGGGTGGATGGGGGGGAAAAGTGGCAGTTTTGGGCAAGTGAAATGGTGTAGGGGGTTTAGGTTTACGAAAGCAGTGAATTTTTTTTAAACGAAAGTGGGGCTCAAGTTAGAGAAGGGAAGGAAAGAAAAAATTTTTTTTTCCCAGTAAAATGGGCCTTAGACAAGGATCGTAAATTCACCGTGGTTTTTTAATAAAATTTATAGAGGGGGTTTTTAAAAAGGAAGTAAATGCGGGGGGTTTTTGGGCAAGGCGTGGAGTTAAAAGAAAAAGAATCCACACCAAATTTGGGAGTTGTCACACCCCTGCTTTTTGGCTGATGCCACTTTTCTCGGGGGAGATTCTGAAGAGAAGTTGCAGAATTGGGGGATAAATTTTTGGAAAGGGTGGGGCAAAAGAAAAAAATTAAAGGTGAATACAGGAAAGAGAAAGGGTTATGAGGATAACAAAAAAAATTAGGTGATGAAAAAAGGGGAATATCTTTTGGAGGGAAGAGTATGGAGGGGGTGAACGTTTTCAGATATTTGGGAGTGGACTGCCAGCGGTTTGGGCCCTATAAAAAGAGGGAGGTGAATCTAGAATTGTTTGAGGAAAAAGATTTATGGTGCATTTAGGAGCTTTTGGAGACAAAAAAAATTTTTGTCCTTGGGGGCAAAGAGGGAATGAAATGAGATATATTTTTTTTAACCCCCCGCTTTTATTGGGTGGGGAAGCGGGGGTAAATAATTTTCCCAGGGGGGGAAAGGGCTGGAGGCAGTGGGGGATGTCATGTCTGAGGGAAATTGTGTGGGGGAAATATAATGCAAGAATTCGTAGTTTGGAATTTAAGGAGGTGGGGGTTTAAACCAAAACTGTTGTCCAAAAGGCTGGGGAAAGGGGTTGTTGAGGGGGTTTCGGGAAACCCCTGTAAGAGAAAGGAGCAAACAGAATACTTCAAGAGTGTATCCCTCCTGTAGTGGAAGGAAGGCGGGGGAGGGGGCCGGGCCCAAAAAGGGGGGAGGGAGGGGGGAAAGGGGTTTGTGTGCGAGGGGCTTGGACTTTCCCGCAGGCATGCGTGAGGGTGTTGATAGGAGGAATGGAGACAAATTTTTTTTTAATACTTTTACGTGCGTTGGAGTGTGAGCAAAGTAACAATTAAGAAGGGGTTCAGGGAAACCGGCCGGCCGGACTTGAGTCCTGGAGATGGGAAGTACAGTGCCTGCACTTTTTGGGAAGGGGGGGGTGTTAATGGGGTTTCAGTTTTTTTAAAAAATGGAAATGTTTAAAACACCCTTCCTTTGGGAAGACAGTTATGGGTAATGTGGTGAAAGTTTTTTTTTTTCGGGGGCCCCCCGCCTTGGTGGGAATTTGGCCCGGGGGGTGATAATAAAAATAAATAATATATATATATATATAAATATATATTTTAAAATTATATTTAAAATTTTATAAAAAAATTTTTTATATATAAATATATATATTAATAAATAGTTAAAAAATCGACAATTCCAAAAAAAATAACTGAAATTTTAAAAAGAAGCACCAAACAAATAAAGTTAAAAATTTCAAACCCCGGAAAATACCTCATAACATTCATAAACAAACTCATCTGCTAAACCCCCCATTCTAGGAAACCGCCCAATTTTTATCCCCCCTTTCCTGCCTTTTTTTAACTTCCGGGAATTTCCCGTAATTTTGAAATTCCTAAACCCCACTTAAAAACCCCTCCCATCTCCCCCCATACACCCCCCCTTTTTTCAAAACTTTGTCCCATAAAAAGTTGCTGTTAACGATTAATTTTCCCTTTTACAAAAAGGACGTTTGCTCCTCTCATACCCAAAAACTAAAAAAATTAAATCCGTAATTAAATACCCTAAAACCCCATTCCCCTACCATTTGTTCACCCCACCTATGTCCCAAGCCTTTTAAAAACCCCCAATAAACCCGCAAACCCCCCCCCCCACTAAAACCCTTTTTAAACCTTACCCAAAACCCAAAACCCCTTTTTAGTTCAAGCATTTCCCCAAAAATAAAACAAATGAAAACAGTCCCCCCAACCCCCACAAGCCTTGCTTTTTCCCATCCTCCCAATTTTCTTAAAGGAAAAAAAACCAAATTTCCGACGGAAGATCCCATGTAAAAAACTATACATTCTTTTGTACTTTTTTTTAAAAAAGCAATTTTTTCAAAAAGGGCCCCCCAAAAATTACGCCAATTTATACAACGGATAAAAACCTTTTTTACCACCCCGCTACCACTGCCTTTACCATCCACCCCTTTAAGGTTTTTCCCCCCTTTTAAAATGTGAAGGAACTCTTTAAGTTTAAATGACCCGTAACATTGCCTCACCAAATTTTGAACCCCCCTAAACCCCCCCACCACCGTTTCATATCCGACGTATCTTATGAAGGCCCCCCTTTCCCCCGGCCCCCCCCCCCCCCCCCCGCTTTTAACCTTTCGTTTTTAAAAAACACACTCAAAATCCTCTTTTCCAACAGGGTATAAGACCCACCCCCCGGCCCAACCGGGGGCGTGAAAAAACCCTCTAAAACCCAACCATTTCGCTTCCATTTCCCCCCAAATGAATCAAAAACGCGGGGTTTTTTTAACCTTTGTATCTCGCTACGAAGTAAACGGAAAATATTACGCTTTCAAGCCAAAGTTTACTATATAATAGGACATTCGTTGAAAAACACTCTTTGATCAAAGTTTAAGGGGTGCAGCTCGTAAACCACTAAGGCGCCCAGTAAAACCACTACAATACCACGGAATTTAATTTTTTTTTGCAACTTAATTTTCCCACTTTTCATAAACGATTTCCCCATATTTAGTAATTGGGCCACCTTTTTCCACCTTTTAACCACTTCACAATTCCTCACCTTTAAAAACCCATCCCCAAGATCTTATACTTCGTTTTCCCCCCTTATTTAATTTACATACCAGAAGCCTTTTCCCAAAAATGTTTACTAACTTTTTCCCCCCGAGGCAAACCCCTGTTACCACTTACTAAAAAACGTTGTGTCATCAAATAAACCCCAATGCCCGCCCCCCCCCCCCCTTTCGGGCACCAAAACCCCCTTTGGGTGCTAAAAGACCCCCAATTCCTCTATAAAAGGGGTCCTGAAAAAACCCCAAAAAAAAAATTTGTGAAAGGGGGCAACCTTGACGAAAACCCCCCCTTTTATCTGAATTTTTTCTCCTAACCTTCCATTTACCTGCACCCACAAGGGTGCATCTTAAACATTAAATTTTGGGCCCCTGATATAAATTTCCCCCTTTCCAAACCCCCCGCCATCTCATAATCTTCCACAACGCTTCCCTTTCAAAACTACGTATTCCGCCCTCCCAACTATAGGGCCCAAAACCCCCCCCCCCCCCCAATTTTCTCTTTCCTTCAAAAAAACTTTTAATCAACCCATCCCGTCTAAAAAATCTTCCCTGCACCTCATGTTTTTCCCTTATCAATCACTTTAACCCAGGGCCTTTTTTTTTCTGTTAAAAATAAAATTTTTGCAAAAAATTTTTTTAATCACCACACAATAAAAGAAATAGCACGATAGGGCCCTTTTACTGTTAAATGGGGTCACCTTTAGGGACAGAAAAGACCACAAACCATCCTTTTGGGTGTTCCCCTAAAACCCCATCCCGCTTAAGGACATTTTAAAAAATCTTTAAACCAAAAAAACCCCTTTTAAAAAACTTCAATTTTGAAGATAAAAGTCACTGGGCAAAACCTATCAATTCCGGGGCCTTTTTCCCAATTGCGCCCCGGAAAAAAAGCTTCCCATGTCTCACAAATCCGTTATTTTGGGCCCTTTCCCCAAAAAGAAACGTCATGCTCTGTTAACCAAAAACCCGGGACAAACCTTCCAATTTACTTTAATGCTTTTTTCCTTATTCCCACAAATTTGCGTTTTTCAACTTTAACCCAAGCTCAAAAACCCACTCATACCCCCAGGGCGTCGCAACACCCCATCCACTTTAAAACCCTTGCCCTACCCACCTTAACAATTTAAAACCCCTTTTAACCCCCCCCATTGCCCCTTTCGACGTCTGTGTTGACTCCGCAACCCCACACGCCGACGGCCGAACTCCCCACAAAACCCCCCTCAAAACCCGCCCTTTAAAAACCTTTTTCCCCTCAAAAAAACCCCTCATTTTGTAAATTCCGGATATTTTCCCCTTTAAACTTTTTAATTTTTAATAACAGGGTAATTAAACTTTTAAATTTTTGCATAACATTTCCCCGGCCAAATGCCCCTCTTTTAAAAATTTTTGGAAAACCCCAATTATAACTGTTATATTCGTCCCTCGATTAACATAATTTCCTTAATGGGAAAAATTTTTTGCTAACGTTTCCCACCAAAATTTAAACCCTGGCAACATCCCCTTGCCCCCTTCTACCACTAAACGATCCCCCCATATGTTTCCCAAAAAACAAAAGACTATCCCTTTCTTTAAAAACTTTACATTCAAATTTTCCCAAAAAGATGGACCCCCCGAGGCACACCCCCCAATATCCCCCAAAACCCATTTTCAAAATCCTCAAAGAACAAAAAAACCACATCTATCACATTCCCCCCCGCACAGTAACCCCCACAAAGGGAAGTACATTCGGTCCAACCTCGCCGCATAAAACCCCGTTTTTAAAGAAAAGGGATGGGTCAAACCATCCCCCCCCCCCCCCACACACATCCTTTTAAAACCCCCCCTCCGGGCAAAAACATCCCCCAATAAAACCCAAACAAAACCCCCCCCAACCCCTTAAAACCACATCTTTTCGAAAAGTATCACGCAATTCCAAACTCCGCCTAAAATTTCAACAATTTGGGAAAAACCCCGAAAAAAAAAACCAGTAAGTCCTGAACAAATTTAGTTTTAATACTCACGTCACCCTCAGCCGGACCATATACACATACTAAACTAATGGGAACCCTACCCCAGGTTCTATCCACTCTAATTACCCTCCCCTCCCCCCCTTCACTACGCCTTACTATAAACGGGCTAGTTTCCTTTACCAAAATGGCAGCCCCACGTTTCAAACTTGTCGCATGTTCCATGTACACATTATAACCATTCATATCCAACTCATAACCAGGCCAAAAATTATGTTCCTGTAAGAATACCACATCCACACCAAGTCGCATCAAATACTCATTAAACCACTTAAGCTTCCTCTCAGCTCTCAACCCTTTAATATTTATAGTAAAACACTTGAATTCAACAAATGGGTTTTCCTTTTGTCCCCAGCATTGACTTTACCCCAGTTCGTTTTGCCACACCTCTGTCCCTCCCCCCTTTATTGGGAATCACCTTTGCAATCCCTTGATCCTTGGGTTCACCATTCCCTCTCTGCTGTACCTCCACCCAAGACTTTTTCCCAGGGCGTTGGGCAGGAGTGAGCACATCATCAGAATCCGATGAAGCTGCAGTCCTCTTTCGTGTCCCGCCCTCCACCTGCATTTTGACATCTGAAGCACCGTCCTGATGCACCTCCACCTCTACAGCATGCACCTTCAATCCTTTAGACTCTCTCGTCGACAAACCGTCATCTCCTGCCATACCATCATTCACAGCCGTCCCCAGAACTAAGCCTGGGTCTCCCACCTGATCTAGGACCGATTCCTCGTCTAACAAGACATCCAACGCCTTTACCAAAGACGCCGCCACTTCTTCACCCATATTAGGTAGTCTCTCAAAAACCTATTTTGTCCAAAGACGGGAAAATTTCCCCTTGAGCGTTACAACGGGCGATTCGAGCTCCTTTTCTTTGCCCCACCTCCTCATTCCATAAAAACATTGTTGGGGGGCATAGCAAGAACTTTTCTCGCCATCGCCTACCCGCCCCTGGCTGCTGTTGTCATTGCTTTTGTGCCGGTACCCACTTCTTTTCCCACACTGCGCCGCGATATGGTCATATCCCCACATACCGACACGACGTTGTTGCCCGCATACGTTTTTTAAACTTAGTCCGTAATTCCTTAAAACACAACATTGGGGAAATGGGGTGTTGAAGAGTCATTTTAACATTTAAATGTACCCCCCAGCACACCTGCTATGTCCATTTTCCCCACTCCCTGTTTGGGGCTACATAAACCCCCCCATAAGACGCAGCACTGCTATTCAAAACATCACCTCAAAGGCACATTCCTGTTTTTCACCCAAGTGTAGGTCGAGATACTCATGGAGTCGCAGCGACACAGCTGTTTTAACCGGTATGATGGTCTCCTGATACTTGTCGACCCCGCCTCGAATCGTGCAGACGATTTTAACGAAGATTCTAGTCGTTCTTTTGTCAACACCATTTATCTCTTCTTTGCTATACCATGGGTATCGCAAATGACGGGGAACAAAAAACCATTTTGGACCCCGTGACAGCCCAGGATCATTCAATGCGACAGTATTGATTCTTTTTTCTGCATTGCGCCAGTTGGAGAAAATAAAAGTTTCCCCCAACCCAACCTAGGGCAGAAAATCAGGTAAACTGCGCAAGAAAAAACTCAAAAAGAAGTGCTGTGCAGCACGTCTGCACGGCCCCAAAACGCTGCAAAAATACCGTCGGGGTAGCAGACAGGGATAGTCACTGGTGGGGGATTCCCAGTGGAAGTAGGCCTTCCCAAAGAATGGGGTTTGTTTTTAGTAGTTGTGTGTCGGAAGGTTATTACAGTCTCAGATCAAGATTCCATGATGTTGCAGTGTCTGACATTGTGCAAGAATGGTATTGTTACAAAAAAAAGCGATTTAAAAGCTTGAGTCTCCATGAATACTGAAAAGGGCTACCCCTTTTAGCTCCCCTGTTTTGGGTTTTTTGTAACAAGGTCAGATCCTTGTCCAATTTTCCATTGAATTCAGTATGATTCAATAGTGTTCGGATTACAACCGGTAGGCACTAACTAGAGAAAATTTAAAATTTAAATAAATTTATTAGTCAATTTTGTTGTCTGGGTAATCAAAAAAATTAAATTATTCACAGTAATTAAAATAAAAACACTTCTCTGAGTACAGTTTATTGAGGAAAGACATATACATTTAAAAATTCTTAAGTACTGTCTGGTACATTACATTTAATAAGATATTTCAGATATGTACAAGTAAACTTGGTGTATATGTAAGTGCTCTAATAGTTCGCTATGTCTCACGACTCGACTAGACTTAAACAAGTGACTGACAAAGTCCTCCAAAAAACTTCTTAACCAATGGCAAACAAACGTCTGCTTGAAAAAAATAAAAAGAATGCTAAGCCCAATAGCAAAAAAACAAGCAACTGCGACACAGAAAACAGGAACAAGGAGATAATATAACGACACTAAGTAGGGACATCTGCAGATCCTCCACAAGAGTCAAAAAAACTCCCATACTACTAAATTTAAAGTTCAGCAAAAAGAAAATCCCCGATTGTGATAATACACAGATACCAGTACAAATTAGGTCAGAAGCTACAGCTCAGGACCTAAGTTGCTCAGAGTGTCTAAGCAACACACAACCTCAGTACAACGTCGAAAATCACTAAGTCTATACAATGTTCTGTGAACAGAGTTCTACAGAACTAACAAGAATAATGAGACACAATCTGTCCAACCACCAAGCGAGTCTAGACCAGACTGAATACTTCAGGCGAGGTGAGGACACCCCCCCTCGATCACATGATAGCTCCGTGGACAGCAGAAGCTCAGAAACAGAAGCCGGCAGTCTAACGAGCAAAGAGCGATAATTACAGTAGTTAGACAATCAAGACTTGAAGTGAGCACATAATATGTTACATCCTACCAAACCAAAGGAAGCTAAGCCAAATAACAATATAAAGCAATACATTTACGATTTAGCTATTATCGCAAATACAAGCAATATAAAATTATATGAAAAGGTAATAATTATATATATATACATAATCATTGCAACCCATTCAGGGGTTGCAACAGTATATAATACCGACATAATGAAATTAAGACACATGTGCAACATCTGGGTATCTTTATTGTAGACGTTTCGCCATCCAGTGGCTTTATCAATACAAATTCTAGGACATAGCTTGAAGACAGTAGGACTATATACAGAAGATGAGGTAATCAGTCCCTCAACCTAGGAGTAGGTGCAAAGAGCACCATAGCTGTGGAGATTCTGAAGCAGAAGCAAGGAGCCTGGCGCTTATATAGTAACGTCAGGTGTAGCAGACGAGGGCATAGTTACTGGTAGGCGGGATTCCCCAGTGGAAGTAGGTCCTTCCCAAAGAGATGGGTTAGTTGTAGTAGTAGTTGTCGTAGTCGTCATGGAATCTTGATTCTGAGGACATGTACATAACCTTCACGACTACGACAACTACTACTACAACTAACCCATCTCTTTGGGAAGGACCTACTTCCACTGGGGAATCCCGCCTACCAGTGACTATGCCCTCGTCTGCTACACCTGACGTTACTATAAAAGCGCCAGGCTCCTTGCTTCTGCTTCAGAATCTCCACGACTATGGTGCTCTTCGCACCTACTCCTAGGCTGAGGGACTGATTACCTCATCTTCTGTATATAGCCCTACTGTCTTCAAGCTATGTCCTAGAATTTGTATTGATAAAGCCACTGGATGACGAAACGTCTACAATAAAGATACCCAGATGTTGCACATTGTAGTGATACTGCTCCTGTGGGGAGCAGCAACAGGATAATACTGCACCACCTCTTGGGGCCCTTAACAACAACAACAGTTTGGTGTGTGTCATGGGCGCCAACACATGGTGTGTGATTCTCTTCTTTTATATCAATATATTAGTGATGCAGATTACATGGTGAGTTTAAATATGTGGCCTGTAGTTATAACTTTTCTCTTGACATGTGCAAGACATCACCATCCCTGTAGAAGCAGTTATTAGATGTACTAGTCATTATATTTTGTTGTTGCAGAAGTACTATGAAGATTCTATGTTCAATAAAGCCTAGAGATAAGGCCTGTGTTTCTATCACAACAATTTATTGAACATAGAATCCTGGGCTACCTGGTGGTGATCCTGCCGCTAGACAACATCACAACAATAGCTTTTACTGAAACCTGAGAGGCTAGACTGTGACCCCAGCTTATCAAACGCTGCTTCAAAATGGGAGCACTGGTTAAGACATTCGAAAACTTCTTGAAGCCCTTCCTAAAAAAGATCTAAATAAACTAAGTCTGCTTATTCAATTTTGTGTCACCTAAGATATAAGATGCTATATCAGAGAGATTACCTATGAAAATGCTATCAAAACCACAAGTTTCAAGTATATTAAACCTACAAATGAAATCTGTTGCACGCTATCGCCTGCAACTCCGCCGCCAGCAGACTGATGAATCCATAGAGGATTTACCTTCAAGCACTAAAAAATTTAGGTTAAGGACTTTGTCACTTCAAGCAGTGACAGCTGCTCAGTATTTTGAAAGAGTCCATCAGGGATGCTTTTAATCAGTGGCCTGCAAGCACCACTAATAAGGCAGCGTTTATGGAGAATAAAACTCTCGACCTGCCACTGCCTTCACCAGCAAGAGCTCTAGATTTTCCACCCAGAATAAGTTTCCTGAGTATACAGTACAACTCCAGTCCTTCTCGACTTGTAAGTGCTTCATTCCTGACCAAGACTCTTTGCAATGAAGTTTACTGTGGGAACCTGCCTCATGACAGCACAGCAGTATGTTGTGTTATCTTTGTGGTTTTTCAAGACATCCACGTCAAAGTTGTCCCTGCTTGTGAAAGCAATGTGCCATAAATGCCACAAGATAAGGTCCCTTTGCTAAATATGTATCCTGTGCAAAAGCATCAACTAGAGCTATGCCTCCACACATTCCATTGATCATGATACTCTAGCAACATGACTTCCTGCAGCTACTCCAAATTCACTGTCAAAGGCAGTTGTGAAAGTATTCTCAAAGAACAGAAGTAGATGGTCTTATTGATATGGCAGCTCAGAGAGTTTCATCAACCAATACTTAGTTTAAACCCCACTCCTTGACCTGTACATCTCTCAACAGGTACCGGTTTCCATGGCATCAACATCTCTCTCTATTCAACCTTAGGGTTTTTGTAAGGAATATCTCAGAGTTAATGGTAAAGGATTATCAAGATGTACATTTAGCTATTCTGCCACAACTGTGCTCTGAAGTTTATCCTTAGTCAGGACTTTCAGAACTGCATGAATAGTGTCACCTTAACATATGGAGGTGAACTAACCTACTCTTGTTGTCTGTGGGAACTTACACATTTAAGGTTAGACCCACCAAACTGTTTGCAAATCCTTACCGTATAATTGCCATCCAAAATCACTAAGACAACGCCGCATTCATAATGAGGAATAGGATGTCATTGAAAAGAACCACAGAGAGCGAATAGGGTATTAAAGAACCGAGTAAATTCCCCTTGGGGGGCGTCAACTAGTTTGTTAGTTGATAAGTGATGATTATAGGAAACGGAGACTGCTATCGATTACCATCTGAGACAAACACAAATATACGCTTCTTGATGGGTACCCTCAACCGTCGACTTGATGATACAGAGAACACAATAGCTCTGTAAACTAGTTGTTTAGCACAATTGATCTTTTACAGAGTGGCCTATCAACAGACACAAAAGGCTGAGAAAACCATACACAGCGTTTCAGGCTTTGACGGCCTGTATCAGTTTACCAGATGTACCATTTGGAGTCAACGACCAATGTGGGTAGCCTGCTTCCATCCGAATTATGGATTCACTCATTCCGGAAGAGCAACTCATTGGAAACTTATTGTGTATTAAGAAATGAAAACCATTTTGGCAAGACCCAGGAGGAACATAGCAAACCATGAAAGTTTTTGAAGCCGACAAGAAGACAATATCAGTTATAATGAGTAAAAGATGCACTTTTCAACTAAAAGGCTTAGCATCCTTGGTTACATGTAGTGGAAGGAGGTTCAGTATTTTCCCCAGACCCTAGAAAACCGACTAACTTACCACTACGTGGAACTTCCAATGCCTCAAGACAAAAGTCACTCCGCGAACCTCTTGGTCTCTGCTTATTACTCACAATGGATCTACAACTATTCAAGAGTAAAGTCCGCCCGATTGAGTGGTACCACTTACCTGTGACAAAGGAATCAGAAGCCGCTTTCCAAACTCTCAAACAGGAACAATGAAAACTCAGTGAGTTCAAGCCATTGATTAGTCCCAACATTCGAAGTGAAACGGATGCAACAGGCATTGCCATTGCTGCAGTCCTTAAACTCAGGCAGTACGACCAGTACTTCTTTACGAGAACTTTTCAAGGACAGATAAGTGTTAAGCTGGCAGTAGAAAAGGAAAGCCCAGCCATAACAGAAGCAGTACGCCACTGGGGCATTATTTAACTAGTAAGAGAAACATTCACCATAAGGACCTGACCAAACGGTCCGTGATGTGATATGTTCGTCAATAAGCACAAAAGTAGGATAAAGAATACAAGATATTACCCTGGAGGATGGAACTATCGTGTTAAGACTTTGATATCTGTATACCGACCGGTCAAGAGAGCATCACACCTGATCCTTCACTAGGTCCCACTGTGGAGGCAGCATGTCCATGATTTGCAATCACTCTTAGCGCTCCACAAGGCTTTATGTCACCCAGGAGATACAACGCCTTGTACCATTTTGTCAAATCAACAAAAACATGCCCTACTCATGGAAGATGTGCCGACAGTGATCAGTGCCATGCAGAAGTATGTTCAGAGTGCAGCCAAACTTTCATCAGCCAGAGAAGACACATCATCATAAAATCCCCCATCCTTTCGAGAGACTGAATAAGATTTTCAAAGGACCTCTACCAACATAAATCAGAATAGATTATTTACTTAACAAATTAATGAATATTCAAGGTTTCCCCTTCGTTTCCCCTGTCCAAATATGACTGCTTCAAACTGTTTATTAGTTGTCTTTCCTCCAGTTGTTCCTCTATTTTTGGTATGCCATCTTATATCAAAGTGGGGGTGCCATTCAGACAGGGACCTCATTCATGAGTATCGAAACTCAGGAGTTTTTTGGCTAGCTAAGGATTGCTTGCAGCAGAACAACAAGCTACAACCCACAAGGCAATGGTCAAGTGGAGCGGTTCAATGGTACTATATGGAAGGCAGTTACAATGACATTGAAGTCGCGCAATCTACCTGTTGAACACTGCAAAAAACTGTCCTACCTGATGCTCTTCACCTCTATTAGATCATAGCGTGCACAGCTACTAATGCAACCCTCATGAAAGACACCTCAACTAGTCAACTTCGTTTCTACTACGAAGCCTCCGTGCCCACTTGGTTATGTCATCCTGGACCCTTTCTCCTGAAGAGTCACCGTAGGATGAACAAGACGGATTCCTTTATGTGGAAGAGGAGAGCTTCCTGCAAGCTAATCCCACATTACGCCCATATTCGCTACAAATGGTGAAGAGGACTACAGTATCAATAAGACATTTAGCCCCAGATGAAATCCCCATTAGTGTGGAATCTCAGATACACCAATAGATGAGAAAGATGCTTTCGTTTTCTCCTGGAAAGCCCCTTGAGAACTACCCCTACAGAAATAAGAGGATTCTGCTCCAGCAGTTTGTCAAACGCCACTGAAAATAATTGAAACCTGGTGAAGAGGCTCAAGGCTCCGAAGGTCGGGGACTGTACGTCGCCTACCTAATCAGTTTGGGAGATTACTGTCTCCGATATTTTAGAATTGGGAGATTGTAGTGATACTGCTCCTGAGGGAGCAGCAACAGATAATACAGCACCACCTCTTTGGGCCCTTAACCCCACAACAACAGTTTTGGTGGTGTGTCAATGGGCGCCACACATGTGATGTGATATCACTTTCTTTTATATCAAAAATATTAGTGGATGCAGAATACATGTGAGTTTAAATATGTGTTCTGTAGTTATAAACTTTATCTCTTGAACATATGCAAGACTCACCATCCCTGAAGAAGCTTATAAAGAACTAGTCATTATATTTTGTTGTTGCAGAAGTACTATGAAGATAACTAGTTCAATAAATGCCTAGAGATAAGGCCTGTGTTTACAATCACAACACACATGTGTCTTAACTCATCATGTCCGGTATTATAACCATTCTTGCACAACATGGTGCTGCTGAGAACTGTGTGATCAGTTGGTGTATTAATTAGTTGAATGTAACAAGTATACTTTCTATAAATTTTGCATATACCTTTTTGCATAGCCCTATTTTGTGCTGAAAACAATATGAAGTCTCCCAGTATTACTGGTCTCGCAGTTTGATCTCAAGTCCGGACAGGACTCTGGAAAAGTCATCTAAGAACTGTCCTGGGTGGAGAAGGGCGGTAACTAGTTACCGAATTAAGCTGGGTTTGGTCCTTGAAGCAACACTCCAAACCATAGAATCACCAGTTTTTAGTCAATTAAATCAGGTCTTCGTTGTAAGCAAAAGTCATTTCTTATGTAAGTCACATACCCCACCACCCTTTTCTGTTCCTAACAAAACCTTTTACCTAAATTAAATACTGTAGATAATACATTGACTTACCGTGGCCGAAAAATCCAAAAGTCCCACACTGATAAGCTTTTTTTGAAAGTTTTAAGACATAAAGTGCACATCGGATATCATTATTGTAGACGTTTTTCGCCATCCAGTGGCCTTATCAAACAGCTTCTAGGACATAATTAACGACATAGAACAATATAACAGAAGAGAGGTAATCAGTCCCCAGCCGGAATGGCGAAACGTCTACAATAAAGATATCCAGATGTTGCA
Source organism: Cherax quadricarinatus (assembly GCF_026875155.1). Taxonomy (NCBI): domain Eukaryota; kingdom Metazoa; phylum Arthropoda; class Malacostraca; order Decapoda; family Parastacidae; genus Cherax; species Cherax quadricarinatus. The sequence continues at coordinate 18,785 of NW_026506575.1, forward strand.
CTTGTGTCCTAAACTTCAAAGTGTCGTAATAAAGAGTTCGTTCAATTTTAAAACCCCGGAGGGTTAGCCACCCAGGAAACCCAGCCAAGAAAGACAGTGCGTCATCGAGGACAGTTAACTAATTCCATTTGGGTCCTTAATCTCGTTCCCCTAACATGATGCTACCCACACCATCTACTAACACCCAGGTACCTATTTGCTGCTAGGTTGAACAGGACAATAGGTGTAAGAACGTGTCGAATGTTCCACCCGCCGGGAAACGAACCCGAGCCCTCCGTGTGTGAAGCGGGAGCTTAGCCACCATGCCACCCGGGCCTACCTTTTTTTTGCACAACTTTCAGACACTGCAACATCATGGAATTCTTGGTTTCAGAGGACTCTACAAGATCTTCTTTCCCACGCCTTCTACATCTAACATCCAACCCTTTGGGTAGGACCTAATTACCACTGGGAATCCGCCTACCAAGTGACTATGCCCTCGTCTGCTACCCGTCCTTAACCACTGACGCCTTCCTCGAAAAAAAAAAAGAAAAGAGAATGGGTTAGATTTTTGCAGCAGCCTATATAACGCGCCAGACTTCCTTGCCTTTGCCTCCAGATTCCTCCTCCACCAAGATGCTGTGAACACGAACTCCAAGGCTGAGGGACTGATTACCTCATCTTTTTCTAAATTACACTTCTTCTATTTATGTCCCTAGAATCTGTATTGATAAAGCCACTGGATGCGAAACGTCTACAATGAAGATATCCAGATGTTTCACTTGTTTCTAAACTTTCATAGTGTTCGTATTTTATACTTTCTTGCTCAAGCTTTTTTGTTTCTATGTTATTAACGATCGGGTTAAAACAAATAAAATCTTCTGCTAGCATCACAAATAAATTCTTTAATATTACGGAATAGTTTTCACGTCAATACTACAATCAAAATGCCATTTCTTTCCATACAAAATCCTAAGAAAATTACATATATAAACATTTATATAATTATTCTTATACCTTTTTATTTATTTATTATTTATTTTATTTTATTTATTATTTTAGCATACATACAGAGGTACAAAAAAAATACAGATAAGAGCACAATGCCCAAGCCACTTTACATGCATAGCATTTCGGGCTGGTCTTAAAATAACTAAGCAATGATGAAATCATGATAAAACACTATTGTAAACCAGAATACTATAAGCACAATGAGTATTACGAGACAGGACATATGGTGTTCATGCATTTCTGTACATTCAGTCGTATGGAGTATTCTGTAGTTAGTGTATTAAAAAATAATAAAGTTAGATTGGTTTTTAGTATTAACATTTATGTGATATAATACTGATAAACAATAAGAAAACAATTTATGAAGGTTCCAGTTATTCATATTTACATGTATTTGGTTTTGGTGAGTATGTGATCTATGAGAAGAGACATGAATTTATAAACAGGTATGTTATTCTTTACTATTTACGTAATTAATCGCAATTTTCGGGCTATTTAATGTGCATTGAGTATTTGCATAGTGTGAGCTGACACAGGAACACAAAGAGTGATCTGTGCCTTGTGGTTATGTCATGTTTTTCTGTTATGAGGATGGCAAGGAATGTTTTGTAGGGAGGGTTAATATCAGAGTTAAGTGTTTCTATGTATGTTAATAGGTGCAGTAAAAGAATGGATGTTTTGTATGGTGAGTAGGTTTTAGAGTAATGAATAGTAGTGTATTGAAAGCCAAAGTATTTTTCACCATAACTCATTACAGTTGGACCCGGTTGTGGAAGTTTGAATTGCACATTAACTCTATAATTTGTTCATGATTGTAGCCAACTATAAACGTAATAAACCATTCTACCGATTAGATTTTTAATGTGCCACCGAAGTGGCCCTAGTTTATTGTGCACTCCCATTCCAGCCTGTGGACGTAGCGCGAGAGCATATGGATACACAAAAGGTCTAAGGAACAGGCCCCCAAGGGTAACAGGAATACATATGGATATATATCTACATTATCTATAGTTCACTTATCTGTTACAAGCAAATTTAGGAAATTTGCTTAGAAAATATCTGGTATCTTATTTTCATTAATAAGTATCTTGACATGTCCACATAGGTTTATTACTGTTCCTGTCTCTGTATTCCCCAATACTGGACATTAAGCACATAGTGTTCAAGAGAAATTACCATATGCCCTGATCACAATAATTTACATATTAGTTTGATCATCAACTGTGTGACTCCCCAAACAGCCACAGAAGATACTTGTAAACCAACCTATGCCTGGCCCCAACAACGATCAGTCAGTCTGTTCACATTGCAAGATGCTCCATAATACATACTTATTCTACTTTTCCATGTTATCATAGTGGGTTATATATCTACTCATGCTTCTAAACTGCATCCTAAACAATCAAATTACATTATTTACTTCTCTCCTAATTTATTCCTAATGCTAGACACAAGTACTAACACAGTTATATTCTACATTCTCCTTCTCGATACTACTTCTTGGCTAACATAACAACTTTAATCATGAAGGAGTAATCCAATGTGTGATGGGATCCATAGCAATTCTAGACAGAATTCATTACCTTTGTAAATTGTGAGCTCATTACCTTTGTACCTAGTTTCAGCTATAAAACATTTGGGGGGCCCAGTCCCGTACCCCAATAACGTAACCGCAGTAATTCAGTAAATACCTTTGTAACTTGTCATGATTGTGACCAGACTTACCTGAGTTCATTACCTTTGTAAATGTGAGTTCATTACCATTGTAAATTGTGAGGTTTCAATACCTTTGTAAATGTGAGTTCATTACCACTCTGTAACTTGCACACTATCAAAACTTTGGAGTCCAGTCCCTTTACCAATTATGTACCTCTTGTAATCTTTTGACTACCGCCCACAGTATGGTCTGGGTGCATAATAAACATAGTAACTAACTACAAAAGGTGCATTTTTTTGCTCGGGGGGGAACGTAATACATAAAGCAATTATTTTTAAAGGGGTGGACCGTAAGCCAGTGGAGGGCATTGGTCGATCAGAACCAAAAAGCTCCAGCGGCGGGTCATCATATGAACCATACCCCGGCCGGGATTGAGCCCGCGGTCAGAGAGTCTCAAAACACCAGCCCGTCCGTTCGCCACTAGAACCACAGCTAGCCACAATAAGAATCGTCGAACTAAGGTATATTTCTACACCATATGGAAGGTAGCACAGCACCACTGTTACCACAAATGCAAGCTTTACAGACGAAACTCCAGCTAGCGTGGAACGTGTCATTTACGATTTCGTGATCATGTAGACGCAGTGGAAGGGACTTGAGCTAGAGATCATCACGGCCACTCTAGCTGGACTTCGTCTGTAAAAACTTGCATTTTTGTGGTCCACAGTGGTGCCTGTCTAACCTTCCAATGGTGTAGAAAAAAAAAAAATATACCTAGTTCGACGAATCTTATTGTGGCTAAGCTGGTCATTGTCTCACGCAACGGGCTGGAGTTTTGAGACTCAGACCGCGGTTCAATCCCGCCGGGTAAGGTATTAGTTTATGCAATCTTGTCATACGAATTCGTGAGTCATCATATGCCTAGATCACGTCACGAAACACTTTTCCTGATTTCCTGAAAACCTTACCTAACCTAACCTAACCTCACGACATATATATGTTGAGAGTCTATTGTAATACTCTGTGTTAGGGATATAAAATATTCTTTTGGCTTGTTGACAATGATTAGGGCAGCCCTTAACACCTCTATTGTATTCGATAGGTTTTAAACCCCAACAACAACCAACCAGAATGGAAAAGAAAAAGAAGAGGATATGAACAATGGGACACTGCAGTAGGCCTGACCGCCAAGCTAGGGCACATTAAGGTTTTTTATTCAGAATTTTTAACTCGGAGGCTAAATTAGCCACCGAGGATAATCAAATCAAATCAGATCAAGTTTATTCTCTATAAGGGATTACAATGTGGGGTTACAGGATTTTGGATATTGTTGTGGTTTACATGTTAATAAAATACTAATTTACAGAGGGGCCACTAGGACACCTAGCATGGCTAATGAGCATATCGGGCAGACATAGATTGATTCTTAAACATTAAATCCTTACAGATTATGATAATAAGGCTAGGTGACTACATTATAATTTGTGAATTTAACAACCGAGAATGCTTTTGTTTTAGCACAATACAAAGTGTCCTATATTGGAGAAACTTAGGCAAACTTATTACTAGTATAGGATCATTATTTTAAGTTTAAAATTATATTCTGTGTATATAGTCAGTGGTGAGTGAGTGTAATTAATTATCATGTAGTTAGTTGTCGGGTGAATCAGGGAGATAAGAATGTTTCTAACTGTAGTTTTTAGAAAGTGAGTGTAGGTGAATGCAGTTCTAGAGTTTTCAGGTAGGATATTCCAGATTTTTAGTCCTTTGAAAAACATTGAATTTTGGTAAAGGTTTAGTCGCACACGGGAATGTCATAGAAATTTTAGTGTCAGTGTTATGCCTGTGGTTCCTGAGTTTAACCTGGAGAGAGTTTTCCCGGGGGGCAACGCCCCTCGGTCCGGTCTGTGACCCATGCCTCCTTGGTGAATACATAGCCTTATCCACCAGCTGTTGCTTGCTGGCTGCACGCAAACCAACGTACGAGCCACATCCCGCTGGTCAGGAACCGACATAAGGTGCTGTCCCTTGCCAGCTAGAAGACTCCAGGGTCTTTTGGTTATCCCCCCTTATTAATGCTGGGGAGCATTTGAACAGTCTCGTCCCCCTGACACTTATTGTAATGGTCTCCTTACCGAGCTAGTGACCCCCTGCTTTTTCATTGGGGGGAAGATGCATCGTCAGCCAAGTCAATTGCTTTCGTAGAGAGTGAATTTCGTGTTGCAAGGGTTTTTCGGTACTAGTCCCTCTAGGATTTTCCAGGTGTATATAACATTTATCTCTCCCGCCGCATTCCAGGGAATAACAGGTTTAGAACCTCAAGTGCTCCAGTAAATTTGAGTTTTTATCCTCCGTTATGCGCGCCGTAAGGTTCTCTGTACTTTTCTAGGTCAGCAAATTTCACCTGCCTTGAAAGGTGCGTTAGTGTGCAGCAATATTCCAGCCAGATAGAACAAGTGACCTGAAGCGTGCCAACATCGCTTGGCCCCTCCCTAGTTTTGAAGGTTTCTCATTATCATCCTTTCCATTTTTCTAGCAGAAGCGATGATACCATGTTATGGTCCTGAAGGTGAGATCCTCCGACATATCACTCCCAGGTCTTTGACGTTGGTGTTACGCTCTATTATTTTGTGGCCAGAATTGTTTTGTACTCTGAAGAAGATTTAATTTCTCGAGTATTGAAATTTCACCTCGTTGAACTTCCATATTGTTTTCTGCAGCCCACTGAAAGATTGTTGATGTCCGCCTCGAGCCTTGCAGTGTCTGCAATGGAAGACACTGTCATGCAGATTCGGGTGTCCTTCAAGCAAAGGAAGACCACGGTTCTGTATTGAACATCCTCGTCCTATGTCGGATATAGGATGAGGAACAAGATGGGAGCGGTACTGACTGTGGAACCGAGCTTTTCACCGTAGCAGCCCTCGCACTTTACTATGTTGACGACCTACTCTCTTGTCTGTTAGTGAGGAATTATAGATCCATCGACCGACTTTTCCTGTTATTCCTTTTAGCACGCCATTTTGGTGCGCTATTACGTCAGTCACACTTGTCGAGGGCTTTTGCAAAGTCTTATATATTACAACTGCAATCTTTTTGTACTTCTAGTGCATTATGACCTTGTCGTTGTGAACCATAATTAGAGACAGACAGACGACCCTGTTCTAAACCCATGTTGCCCTGGGTTGTGTACTGATGGGTTTCTCATCTATATGGTGGTGATCTGCTTCTTAGGACCTTCAAAGATGTTTATGTATATGGGAGTTAGTGCTATCGGTTCTGTAGTTCTTTGCTGTTGCATTACAGCCCCCCTTTTGTGAGTGGGGCTATGTCTGTTTTTTTATAACTGTGGGACGACCCCCGTGTCCCATAGCTCCCTCCCATAGGATGGAAAATGCCGTGAAAGGGGCTTCTTGCAGTTCTTGTGACACGGAGTCCATGAGTCTGGCCCTGGGGCAGAGTGCATGAGCATGTCATTTAACGCCTGTATCGAAGTCATTTGGCTCAGGATAACAGCGGATATGCTTGTGTGAAAACAACCAAATTTTTTGTGGCTCCTCTCATAAAAATTCATTTTGAACTTCGACTCCTCAGTCCTGGTTAGTGGCTTGCTAAAAAACTGAGTCAAATGGGACTTGAGTAGCTCACATCAATTCTTCCTGACCATCTGTGTATGACCCCTCTTGTTTAAGTAGGGGCCAATACTGGACTGTTCTCGAACATTGATTTGGCATAGGAGAAGAAAAACTTTGGGTTTTCCTTCCCGATTTTACCATTTATGCTTTTAGTTCTTCCCAGCGATATCCTGACTCCTATAAGATTCCATTACTTAAGTTCGATGCGATGCAATTATCTTTCTCAGACCAGTGTCTCCCTACGCATTTCAGTATAAAGACCTCTTTTAGCCGCACTGTATTCATTTCCGACGCCGTGTAAAGAGCCGCCTGTCTCTTTCTATTTTACATCAACTCCCCCTTTAACTTAGAGAATAATCCTTTTGCATACATCGAGTGCCACCAAGATAATCTGTTCTACATAAGTTTGGGTCGTGTTGCTTAGTATATCTTTTCCAGCTTTTATCGGTTAGGAGACTTGGTTTTACTAGGTCCCACTTTATGTTTTTTGTATTGAAGTTGAAATTTGGGAATGCTCCCTCGTGACTAGTCTCATTAAGGTCGGACTGGGGCTCCACGCCATACATGTCTGTAACCACAATTATGTTGTGATCTGAGTATATTGTATTTTTGATATGGAGACATTACTTATCAGATCATCATTGGTTAGTGAAGATCAGTCTAGTGTATCTCCAGTCAAGTAGGGCTCTATTATTTGCCTGGTTAAATTGGAATTTTTGTGCAGAGAATTTTAAAAGCTCGTGTGAGTGAGAGTTTTCATCAGACTGACCATCTCTGGTGTATTTACTGCAACAATATATTTGCTATATTCCTCCATTGTTAGTAGCCTTAAGTTGAAATCCCCCAGGAGCAAGAGTTTGGTGGCAGGAGCTTGTGAAGAATTTTCCAGACAGTGGTCAATTTTTTAGGCAGCTGTTCCCTGGAAATGCTGGGTTGTTGGCAAGTCCGGATGCTTGTAGACTACCACAATGACTAGGTTTTTGGTTCTCGACCTGTACTGCAAAAACTTCCACTACATCAATTGAGGCATTATGCTCGAGATCTGTGCAAACAGCGACTCGCAATTGTACAGGCCAACCCCCCCCCCCCCTTTTTGCCTGTTCACTCTGTCACATCGTATAGTTTTAACCTGGGATCCATATTTTCGTTGTCCAAGTGATCCTTTATGTGGGTCTCTTGAAAGCCCGCGAACATTGCCTTTGCCTCTTCAAGCAGTCCCACGGATGAAAGATATTTTGTTGTTTGTTTGCTGGCTTTAGACCCTGTGATATTTGCAAAGAAGAAATGTCATCGACTGGTGTATTGTTGGTACTGGGGGGGGATTTTTTTCCGGCATTAGTAACTGATCTGTTGGTATTGGAGTGGAGCCCAATCGACTATGGTGCCCTCCAGGAATGACTGGATTTGGAGTACGGAATCGCCATTTCCAGCCATTTTTTATTTCCTTCACTGGCACCTAAAACCCTCTCCCCTCTTGAGTGGCATGTGGTTACCCAGTTTCCCATGGCCTGGATGTTTTTATCTTTTTTGTCCCTTTAGATGGAGTGCCTGCAATTTAAGATAAAGCACAGTCTTTCCTGTACTGAAGAGGAACCAGTTCAGGGTGAAAAAGCTTACAGGAAGGGATTTGCAATATTCCTGTTTCATATGGGCATGGCAATTTCTAGGGTGGTCATAGTTGCACTCCCGTCTGTTTTTCCAGATACCCTGTCTGCAGATACAAGTGCATAGTAAGTGCACAGTGCTTGGTTTCCGATTGCCTTGGGTTTCTGTGACAGTATTCCTCTTTTGTGCATGTTTACCCTGTCAAATTCCTATCCTCCCTACACCAACAATGAGCTCCCACGATTTGTTTTGTGTAAAATATCCTCACTATTGCTAGTGGAGTCCTCTTGTGTTGCTATTTCCCTGTGGTATTTCTAGTTTTTGCAATATGGTTTTATCTTTCCTAGTTTGCAATATTGGTTTTATCTTATCTTTGACTACACTTGTTTCCCTACTACGGCTCCTGTTCCTATGATGTCATTTATATGTATTCCTTCATGCGTATAATTCCCGACTACCTGGACAAAATCTCCAGCTTCACCATTACTGTCTCCCAGACAGCACTTCCAGCTTCACCATTACTGTCTCCCAGGACAGCACCTCCACTTCACCATTACTGTCATCCCAGGACAGCACCTCCAGCTTCACCATACTGTCTCCCAGGACAGCACCTCCATGCTTCAACCATTACTGTCTCCCAGGACAGCACCTCCAGCTTCACCTTACTGTCTCCCAGACAGCACTATCAGCCCACATTTACTGACTACCAGGCATCACCTCCAGCCTTACAGTTTCTGACTACATGGCCAGTAATCAAGGGCAGTACCATTCACCCAGCTACTTTTTATGTCCCATCTGTTGTAGAAAGCTCCAGGTTGTCTATGAAAGCAGCTTGATGTTATCCTCTTAATACCCTTGTGATTTTAGTCACAGATTTATCTCATTTGGGCATACCCAAACAACACTTCCCTGATTTTAATACTGCTGTAGCTAGTTCTTGGATATCTGCAAAAGGGCGTGACACCAATTTCCACACCAACTCTACAACCACGGTGCTCTGAACACCACCTCCAAGCTAAGGGACTATTAACCTCATCTTTGTATATAGTTCTTCTGATTTCTTATTATGTCCAAGAATCTGTATTGATAAGCCACTGGATGGCGAACGTCTACAATAAAGATAACCAGGTTGCACAAGTGTCTTAACTTTCATCAATTCTAGGAGACTTTAACTTTTAGTCATATTGATTGGAATTTCTTGACTGGGAATTTAGAATCATACGACTTCTTAGAAGTAGTTCAGGATTGTTTTTTGAAGCAGTTTTGTGACAGAACCTACAAGGGGTAATAACCTGCTTGACTTAGTTCTGGCAAACAATGAATCCCTTGTTATAATTTGAAATTTCAGAGGAACTGGTGCTAGCGACCACAAATCAATTACATTTAGCATTGATTGGAAGTAATGATAGTGGGATAAACTCAGTACAGTCCCAGATTTTCTCTTAGCAGATTACGATGGGCTTAGAGAACACTTATCATCTGTGATTGAGGTAACGAAGAGAGCATCAATATGACAGCTTTCGAACACTATACATGCTGCTCAAAGAACGTTTATCCCGTATTAAAGAAATTAGATCAAATAGAAATGACGCAAAATGGATGAATAATAGGCTGAAATATCTACTAGGGCATAAGAAAGATTTATAGGCGTATCAAAAGAGGTGAGAGTCATCTTATGAATCAGTATATTGACATTAAGAGAGATATTAAAAAGGGGATAAGAAAAGCTAAAAGGGACTATGAAATTAAAGTTGCTAGAGATTCTAAACTAACCCAAAAAGTTTTTTTCCAGGTCTATAGAACAAAAGTTAGAGATAAGATAGGTCCCCTTAAAAATAACTATGGGCATCTTACTGCCAAAGAGAATGAAATGTGCTCGTTTTTAAATAATTATTTTCTCTCAGTTTTACACAGGAAGACACTAATAATATTCCAGTAATAATTTTTTATAGTGGGCCGAAGAAGATAAATTATGTAACATCACAATCACTAGTGAAAATGGTTGTGAAGCACATAGACCGACTGAAGCTAAATAAGTCTCCGGGTCCTGATGAGGTTTTTTCAGGGTTCTTAAGGAATGCAAAATGGAACTCTGTGAACCATTAACTAATATTTTTAATTTATCTCTTCAAACAGGTGTAGTTCTGATATGTGGAAAGATGGCTAATGTAATTCCTATTTTAAAACAGGGACAAGTCGTTACCATCAAATTACCGCCCAATAAGCCTGACTTCAATGTAGGCAAAATTATTAGAGTCAATTATAGCTGAGATTATAAGAAGCCATCTCTATAAGCATAGCTTGATTAATGATACTCAGCATGGATTCACAAGAGCCCGGTCTTGTCTAACTAATTTATTAACTTTCTTCAGTAAAGCTTGTGAGGCTGTTGATCACGATAAAGAATTTGATATTATTTACTTAGATTTTAGTAAGGCTTTTGATAGAGTTCCGCACCAAAGACTGTTAAAGAAAGTGGCAGCTCATGGCATTGGGGGAAAAATCTTAATACTTGGAATTTCTTCGCTTGCCAATTCTTGGCACGACCTACTTCCACATTGAACAAAATGTGACACCACCTATGACTGCTGCACCTCTCCTACCAACGGTTTATAAGCTCCTTCTCCACACGTATGCCGTATTCTATTCAAGATTGATGGACTGACCACATCGACTCAAGGTTGAGGGACTGATTACCTCATTCTCCTCCTGTTCTTCAAGATTCTCCTTTGTATGGGCTGATGAGCCACTGTGTGGCGAAACGTTTCCTCAATAAAGTATACCCAAGAGTTGCACATGTGTCTAATTTATCAACATGTCGGTTCTCTGAACCATTCATCTACAAAACCTGTCAGACACTGCACTTCTTGGGATCTTAATACTTGGGAATTCTTCGCTTGCCTAATTCTTGGGCATGACCTACTTCCACATTGAACAAATGTGACACCACCTATGACTGCTGCACCTCTCCTACCAACGGTTTATAAGCTCCTTCTCCACACGTATGCCGTATTCTATTCAAGATTTGATGGACTGACCACATCTACTCAAGGTTGGGGGACTGATTACCTCATTCTCCTCCTGTTCTTCAAGATTCTCCTTTGTATGGACTGATGAAGCCACTGTGTGGCGAAACGTTTCCTCAATAAAGATAACCCAAGAGTTGCACATGTGTCTAATTTATCAACATGTCGGTTCTCTAAACCATTTTCTACTTCTTGCTTT
>NW_026506576.1:0-16579 GCF_026875155.1 Cherax quadricarinatus
CCAGGGACTGTCTTAGCAACCAGTATCTCCTTGTTTCCCAGGAGTTCGCCTCAGATATCCACCCCCCCTCTTCCCCACTTCCCCCAAAAAGCTCTCGCCTTTCCCAGGTCCATGTGTCCGGGGTCCACCGTGTCTCTCAATTTCCCCTTTTCCCCCCTTTCCCGGGGCTGCCTTAACAAACCCGTATCTCCTTCTTTCCCGTACTCCGCCTCAAATTCCCCCCCCCTTCTTTCCCCCCCTTCCCCAATGTTTCTCGCCTTTCCCCGGTCCATGTGTCCAGGGGTCCATCCGTGTCCTCTCAGATGTTCTCCCTTCCCACTTTCCCGGGCTGCCTTTCAAACAGATTCCTTTTTTCCCAGAGTTCGCCTCGATATTCCCCCCCCCTTCCCCACTTTCCCCAAGGGGCTCTCCGCTTTTTTTCCCCGGCCATGTGTCAATCCACCGTGCCCTCAGGTTTCTCCCCCCCCCACTTTCCCAGGGGCGCCATAGCCCATATCTCCTTCTTTCCCAGATCCGAAACATATTCCCCCCCCCCTTTCCCCCTTCCCCAAGAACTCTCGCCTTTCCCAGCCATGTTCCAACCATCCCTGTCTCCCAATGTTCTCCATTCCCCAATTTTCCCCGGGTCTTTCCTTAGCAACCAGTACTCCTTCTTTCCCCCCAAAAATCCACCTCAGATTTCCCCCCAAACCTTTTCCCACTTCCCCAAGGTTTCCGCCTTTCCCCCGGGCAGGTTTCCGGGGTCCATCCGTGTCCCCCCTCAGATGTTCTCCCCTTCCCCACTTTCCCAGGGTCTGCCAACAACCATATCTCCTTCTTTCCCAGGGGTCCGAACAGATATTCCCCCCCCCTTCCCACTTTTCCCCAAGAAGCCTCCAAAACCCTTTCCCCGGACCATGTTCCAGGATTATCCCGTGCCCCTCAAATTTTTCCCTTCCCCACTTTCCCAGGGGTGCCTTAGCAACCATTTTTTTCCTTTCTCAGAGTCCACCTCAATATTCTCCCCCCCCCCTTTAAACCCTTCCCCAAGGTTTCTCCCTTTCCCAGGGGCCATTGTCCAGAGACCACCGTTCCCCCCCAGATTTCTCCCTTTCCCACTTTCCCCGGGACGCCTTAGCAACCAGATCTCCTTCTTTCCCAGGATCCTCCTCGAATTCCCCCTCTTTCCCCCTTCCCCAAGTGTTTTTTCCCCTTTTTCCCGGTCCATGTGTCCAGGGGTCCAAACCCGGTCCCCTCACAGTTCTTCCCTTCCCCACTTTCCCAGGGGCTGCCTTAGCAAACCCTATCTCCTTCTTTCCCCGGGGTCCGCCTCAAAAATTCCCCCCCCCCCCCCCTTTCCCTATTCCTTAAAGGTGCCTCGCTTTCCCAGGGCCATGTTCCTGTGTCCAGGGCCATCCGTTTTTCCCCCCCCCAAGTTCTCCCTTCCCCCTTTCCCCGGTCTGCCTTAGCAACCATATCTCCTTCTTTCCCAGGGGGTCTCCTCAAAAAATTTTTTTTCCCCCCCCCTTTTTCACTTTCCCCAAGGTGTTCTCGCCTTTTTCCCCGGTCCAGTTCCAGGATTCCATCATGTCCCCTCAGTGTTTTTTCCCCTTAACCCCTTTCCCAGGGAATGCCTTTGCAACCAGTATCTCCTTTTTTTTTTTCAGGGGTCCGCCTCAATATTCCCCCCCCCCCCCCCTTTTTCCCCCCCACTTTCCCCAAGGTGTTCCGCTTTTTTTCCCCGTCCAGGGTCCAGGGGTCAAAACGGTCCCCTCAGAGTTCTCCCTTCCCTATTTCCCAGGGCTAGCTTTTCAACCCGAATCTCCTTTTTTCCCAAAAGTCCGCCTCAAATTCCCCCCCCCTTTTTTTCCCACTTCCTTAAAGGGCCTCCCCCTTTCCCCCGGCCTGGTCATGTGTCCAGGAGTCCACCCTGTCCCCCAATGTTCTTCCCCTTTCCCCACTTTCCCCGGGGTCTCTCGCAACCAAATCGCTTCTTTCCCAGAGTCCGCCTCAGTATTTATTTTCCCCCCCCTTTCCCCACTTCCCCAAGGGGTTCTCGCCTTTCCCAGTCCAAGTGTCCAGGGTCCATCGTGCTCCTCAGAGTTTTCCCCTTCCCCCCTTTCCCAGGGTCGGCCCCTACAACCAGTATCTCCTTCTTTCCCCGGGGTCCGAATCAGATATTCCCCCCCCCTTCCCACCCCCCAAAAAGCCTCGCCTTTCCCAGGCCATGTTTCCAGGGGTCCACCCTGCTCCCAGATGTTCTCCATTCCCCAATTCCCAGGGCTGCCTAGCAACCATATCTCCTTCTTTCCCAAAAGTCCACCTCAAAATTTCCCCCCCCCCTTTCCCCCCTTTCCCCAAGGTTTCTCCCTTTTTCCCCGGTCCATGTGTCCCGGATCCATCCGTGTTCCTCAAGTTCTCCCCTTTCCCCCTTTCCCAGGGGCTGCCATAAACCAGTATCTCCTTCTTTCCCCGGGGTCCGAATCAGATATTTTCCCCCCCCCCCTTTCCCCCTTCCCCAAAAACCTCGCCTTTTCCCCGGACCATTGTCCAGGGGGTTCATCTGTTCCCCTCAAATTTTTCCCTTCCCCACTTTCCCCGGACTGCCTTTGCAACCATTTTCTCCTTTCTCAGGGGTCCCCTCAAATTCTCCCCCCCCTCTTTAACCAGTTCCCCAAGGTGTTTTTCCCTTTTTCCCCGGTCCCTTGTCCAGGAACCTCCTGTCCCCTCGATGTTCTCCCTTGCCCCCTTTTTTTAGGGGCTCCTTAGCAACCGTATCTCCTCTTTCCCAGATCCCCTCAGATATTCCCCCTCTTTTCCCCCCTTCCCCAAGGTGTTCTCGCTTTTTTTTCCCGTCCATTGTCCAGGGGTCCAACCGTTCCCCTCACATTTCCCCCCCCCCACTTTCCCAGGGGCCCGCCCAAACCATACTCCTTTTTTCCCGGGGTCCGCCCCAGATATTTCCCCCCCCCCCCCCCCTCCTCCTTAAAGGTGCTCTCGCATTTTTCCCGTCCAGTTCCATGTGTCCAAGTCCTCCGTGTCCCCAGAGTTCCCCTTCCCCCCCCTTCCCAGGGGCGGCCTTAGCAACCAGTACTCCTTTTCCCCCGGGGGCTGCCTCAGATTTTTCCCCCCCCCTTTTCCCCTTCCCCAAGGGTTCTCGCCCTTTCCCAGTTCCATGTGTCCAGGGTTCCATCATGTCCCCTCAATTTCTCCCTTTCCCCCTTTCCCCGGGGAAGCCTTAGCAACCAGATCCCTTCTTTTTCCCGAGTCCACATCAAAAATTCTCCCCCCCCCTTTTCCCCCCTTCCCCAAAAGGGGTTTTTCCCCTTTTTCCCCGTCCATTTCCCAGGAGTCAAAACGGTCCCCCCAATGTTTTCCCTTCCCCACTTTCCCAGGGGCTAGCTTTGCAACCAAATCTCCTTCTTTTTCCCCGGGGTCCGCCTCAGAACCCCCCCCCTTTTTCCCACTTCCTTAAAGGGGCCTCGCCTTTCCCAGGTCCATGGTCCAGTGTCCCGGGGTCCATCCTGTCCCCTCAAGTTTCTCCCTTCCCCACTTTTCCCCGGGGACTGCCCTTTGCAACCAGTATCTCCTTCTTTCCCGGGGTCCTCCTTAATATTCCCCCCCTTTCCTCACTTCCCCAAGGGGTTTTTCCCCCTTTTTCCCCCCATCCTTTCCGGGGTCCAACCGTTCCCCTCAGAAGTTCTCCCTTCCCCACTTTCCCCGGGGCTGCCTTAGCAACCAGTACTCCCTTCTTCCCAGGATCCGCCTCAAAATTCCCCCCCCCTTTTCCCAAGGTCTCTCGCCTTTCCCGGTCCTTGTTCCCTGTGTCCAGGAGTCCATCCGTGTCCCCTCAATTTCTCCCTTTTCCCCTTTTCCCCGGCTGCCTTTGCAAAAATAACTCCTTTTTTCCCCGGAGACCCCCCAAATTCCCCCCCCCCCATTTCACCACTTCCCCAAAAGGGGTTTCGCCTTTCCCCCGGGCCCGTTCCAGGAGTCCGCCGGGGCCCCCAATGTTTCTCCCCTTTCCCCCCTTTCCCCCGGGTCTGCATTAGCAACCCGTATCTCCTTCTTTCCTAGGTCCGCCTCAGATTTTTTCCCCCCCTTTTCCCCCACTTCCCAAGTTGTTCCACCTTTTCCCCGGGCCATGTGTCCAGGCCCCCTCTGTGTCCTCTCAGAAAGTTCTCCCTTTCCCCACTTCCCCCGGGACTGCCTTACAACTATTATCTCCTTTTCCCCGGAGCCCCCAGATTTCTCACCCTTTTTCCCCAATTCCCCAAGGTTTTATCGCCCTTTCCCCGGTCCCTGTGCCAGGGGTCCATCCGTGTCCCCTCAAAAGTTCTCCTCTCCCCTTTCCCCCGGGACTGCCTTACAACCAGACTCCTTTTTTTCCCGGATCCGCCTCAATATTCCCCCCCTTTCCCCACTTCCCCAAGGGGTTCTCGCTTTCCCGGTCCAGGGGCCAGGAGTCCAACCCGGGCCCCCAGATGTTCTCCCTTCCCCACTTTTCCCCGGGACTGCCCTTTGCAAACCCGTACCCTTCTTTCTCAGGGTCCCCCTAATTTTTCCCCCCCCCCCATTTCACCACTTCCCCAAGGTTCTCGCCTTTCTCATCCATTGTCCTGGAGTTTCCCTCTTGTCCCCTGAGATTTCTTCCCCCCCACTTTCCCCGGGTCTGCCTTAGCAACCAAACTCCTCTTTCCCCGGGGTCCCCTCAGATATTCCCCCCCCCCCCTATTTCACCACTTCCCCAACGTGTTTTTTTCGCCTTTTCCCCGGTCCATGTGTCCTGGAGTCCACCGGTCCCCTCAGATGTTCTCCCTCACCACTTTCGCATGGGGCGCCTTAGCAAACCCAACTCCTTCTTTTCCCCGGAGTTTGCCTCAATATCCACCCCCCTTCTTCCCCCCTTTCCCCAAGGGCTCTCCCTTCCCGGTCCATTGTCCAGGAGTCCAACCGTGTCCCCAGATTTTCTCCCCTTCCCCACTTTCCCAGGGGGCTGCCTTAGCAACCATATCTCCTTTTTTCCCAGGAGTCCGCCTCAGATTCCCCCCATTTTCCCACTTCCCCCAAAGGGGGCCCGCCTTTCCCAGGGCCATGTTTTTCCTGTTTCCGGGGTCCATCCGTGCCCCTCAATTTTCCCCCCCCTTTTCCCACTTTCCCCGGGTCTGCCTTAGCAACCAAATCTCCCTTTTTTCCCCATGGTCTGCTTTCAGATATTTCCCCCCCTTCCTTTCCCCCCCTTCCCCAAGGGGTTCTCGCCTTCCCGGGTTAGTGTCCAGGATCCATCTTGTCACCTCAGATTTTTCCTCTCTTTCCCCTTTTCCCCGGGACTTCTTACAACCATATCTCCTTCTTTTTAGGATCCGCCTTAGAAAAACCCCCCCCCCCCCCCCCCATTTTAACCCCTTCCCCCCCAAGGGGTTGTCGCCTTTTCCCAGGCCCATGTTCCAGGGCCATCTGTTCCCCTGAATGTTCTCCCTTCCCCACTTTTCCCAGGTCTTTCCTTAGCAAAAACCCAAACTCCTTCTTTCCCCAGGATCCCCTAAGATATTCCCCCCCCCCCTTTCACCACTTCCCCAACGGTTTTTCCCCCCCCCTTCCCCCCGGGCCCTTTCCAGGAGTTTACCCTGTCCCCCAGATGTTCTCCTTCCCCACTTTCCCCGGGGCGCCTTTGCAACCATTACCCTTTCCCAAAGTCCGCCTCAGAATTCTCCTCCCCCCTTTCCCCAATTCCCCCAAGGTGTTTCGCCTTTTCCCCCGGGCCATGGTCCAGGGGCCATCCGGTCCCCTAGATGTTCCCCTTCCCCACTTTTCCCCGGGGCTGCCCTACAAAAAATATCCCTTTTCCCGGAGTCCTCCTTAGATATTCCCCCCTTTCCTCACTTTCCCCCAAGGTTTTTCTCGCCTTTCCCAACCCTTGTCCAGGGGTCCAACCCTTCTACCAGATGTTCTCCCTCCCCACTTTCCCCCGGGCCCGGGCCCTTTGCAACCATATCTCCCCTTTCCCCCGGGGTCTGCCCCAGAAATTCCCCCCCCTTTCCCCCAAAGGGGCTCTCGCCTTTCCCAGGTCCCTTTTTCCAGGTCCGAGTCCATCCTGTCCCCCAGGTTCTCTCTTTCCCACTTTCCCGGGACTGCCTTTTGCAAACTTTTCTCCTTCTTTCCCTAATCCACCCAGATATTCCCCCCCCTTTCCCCACTTCCCCAAGGGGCCCGTCTTTCCAAGGGCCATTTCCCCGGATCCAAACCCTGTCCCCTCAGAGTTCTACCTTCCCCCACTTTTCCCCGGGGGCACCTTACAACCATATCTCCTTCTTTCCCATTATCCGCCTCACATGTTCCCCCCCCCCCCATCTTCCCCACTTCCCCCAAAGGGGCTCTCGACTTTCCCCCGGCCATGGTTCCAGGAGTCCATCCGTGTCCCCCAGAGTTTCCCCTTCCCCCCATTTCCCAAGGACTGCCTTTCAACTTATTCCCCTTTTCCCCGGGGGTCCGCCTCAATTTTCTCCCCCCCCCCCCCTTTAACCAAATTTCCCCAAGGTTTCTCGCCTTTCCCAGGTCCATGTTCCAGAGACCCTCCGGGGCCCCTCAGATGTTCTCCCTTCCCCACTTTCCCCCGGGACTGCCTTTGCAAAAAGTATCTCCTTCTTTCTCAGGGGGCCTCCTCGATATTCCCCCCCTTTCCCCATTCCCAAAGGGGTTTTTCGCCTTTCCCAGGTCATGTGTCCAGGAGTCCTACCGTGTCCCCCCAGATTTCTCCCTTTCCCCCCTTTCCCAGGGTCTGCCCCTTTCAACCCTACTCCTTCTTCCCAGGATCTGCCTCAATATTCCCCCCCCCCTTTCCCTACTTCCCTTTAAAGGGCCTTGCCTTTCCCAATCCATGTTCCATGTGTCCAGGAGCCACCGGCCCCCCAATATTCCCCTTCCCCACTTTCCCAGGGTCTGCCTTACAACCCGTATCTCCTTTCCCCCGTACCCCCTCAGATATTCCCCCCTCCCCTTTTTCCCCCCCCTTCCCCAAGGGGGCTCGCCTTTCCCGGTCCATGTGTCCAGGAGTCCATTTTGGCCCCTCATATTTTCCCTTCCCCACTTTCCCAGTGACTGCCTTTCAACCATTATCTCCTTTTCCCCGGGTCCGCCCAGAAAATCCCTCCCCCCTTTTCCCCAATTTCCCCAAGGGTTACTACTTTCCCCAGTCCAGTTCCAGGATCCAGGAGTCCATCCGTGTCCCCTCAGATGTTCTCCCCTTTCCACCTTCCCAGGGGGCTTTTTTAGCAACCATATCTCCTTTTCCCCTGAGTCCGCTTTAGATATTTCCCCCCCCCCCCCCTTTCCCCCCCCTTAACCAAGGGGTTTTTCCCCCTTTTTTTCCCAGGCCATGGGTTCCAGGAGTCCATCTGTGTCCCCCCGATTTCTCCCTTCCTCACTTTCCCGGACTGTCTTACAACCATATCTCCTTTTTTCCCCAGGGTCCGCCTCAAACATTCCCCCCCCCCCCATTTCAAAATTTCCCCAAGGTTTCTCCCCCCTTTTAGTCCCTTTTCAGAGTTTTCCCGGGCCCCTGAGATGTTCTCCCTTCCCCCTTTCCCAGGGGCTGCCTTAGCAACCCTATCCCTTCTTTCCCCGGGGTCCGCCCCCCAAACCCCCCCCCCCCATTTCACCACTTCCCCAAAGTTTCCGCCTTTCCCAGGGCCATGTGTCCAGGAGTCCATCCGTGTCCCCCCAGATTTTTTACCTTCCCCACTTTCCCCCGGGTCTGCCTTAGCAAACCATTACCCCCTTTTCCCAAAACCCCCCTCAGAAATTTTCCCTCCCCCCTTTCCCCAATTCCCCAAGTTTTATGCCTTTCCCCGGCCAGTGTCCAGGATCCAAGTGCCTCTCAGATGTTTTTCCCTTCCCACTTTCCCGGGGCTGCCTTAGCAACCAGTATCTCCTTTTTTCCCATAGTCCGCCTAGTATTCCCCTCCCCCCTTTCCCACTTCCCAAAGTTTTTTCCCTTTCCCCCCCGATCCATTTTCCAGAGCCAACCGTGTCCCCCAGAGTTCTCCCCTTTTCCCCTTCCCCGGGTCTGCCTTAGCAAACAGTATCTCCTTCCCTTTCCCCAAATCCGCCAAAATTCCCCCCCCCCTTTTCCCTCTTCCCCAACGTGCTCTCCTCCCCCTTTTTAAGGTCCCTGTGCCCAGGAGTCCATCCGGTCCCCTCAGACTTTCCCTTCCCCACTTTCAAAGGTCTGCCTTAGAAACCAGTTCTCCTTTTTTCCCAGGGGTTCGCCTCAATATTCCCCCCCCCCCCTTCCCCACTTCCCCCAAAGGGCTCTCGCTTTTTCCCCCGGGCCATGTGTCCAGAGTCCACCGTGTCCCCAATGTTTTCCCCCCCCCCACTTTCCCATGGTCTCCTTAGCAACCAGTATCTCCTTCTTTCCCCAAATCCCAATCAGATTTACCCCCCCCTTCCCACTTCCTCAAGAACTCTCGCCTTTTCCCCTTTCCCTGTGCCCGATCCATCCCTTCTCCCAGATTTCTCCCTTCCCCCCTTTCCCCCTGGGCTGGCCCTTTGCAACCAGTATTTTCCCCTTTCCCAGGATCCGAATCAAATTACCCCCCCCCCCCCTTCCACTTCCTCAAGAAGCCTCGCCTTTCTCAGGTCCAGTGTCCGGAGTCCATCCGTGTCTCCTCAGATGTTTACTTCCCCCCTTTCCCATGGTCTGCCTTAGCAAACCCTATCCCTTCTTTTTCAGGATCGCCCCAGAATTCCCCCCCCCCCCTTTCCCCACTTCCCCAAGGGGTTTTTTCGCCTTTCCCAGGTCCATGTGTCCAGGGGTCCCTCTGGTCCCCTCAATATTCTCCCCCTTCCCCACTTTTTCCCGGGGCTGCCTCAAAACCATTTTCCCTTTCCCAGGGGTCCCCTCAGATATTCTCCCCCCCCCTTTTCCCCCCTTCCCCCAAGGGGTTTCTCGACTTTCTAGGGCCATGTGTCCAGAGACGTCCCCGCCCCCCAGATGTCTCCCTTTCCCCACTTTCCGGGGCTGCCTTAGCAACCTAATTTCCCTTTTTTCCCGGACCTCCCAATATTCCCCCTCCCCTTCCCCACTTCCCCAAGGTGTTTTTCGCTTTTTCCCCGGGCCCTTGTCCCCGGGGTCCAAACCGGTCCCCTCAAGTTCCCCTTCCCCCCTTTCCCAGGTCTGCCCTTTGCAACCTATCCCTTCTTTCCCAGGAGTCGCCTCAAATTCAACCCCCCCCTTTTCCCACTTCCTTAAAGGTGCCTCGCATTTTCCCCGGGCCAGTTCCATGTGTCCCCGGGGTCCATCCGGTCCCCCAATGTTCTCCCTTCCCCACTTTCCCAGGGGCTCCTTAGCAACCAGTATCTCCTTCTTTCCCAGGAGTCTTCCTCAATATTTCCCCCCCCCCCTTTCGCACTCCCCAAGTGTTCTCGCCTTTCCCCCGGCCAATGTTCCAGTACTCCCTCCGGTCCCCCCCAGGTTCTCCCTTCCCCACTTTCCCAGGAAGCCTTAAAACCCTATCTCCTTTCTCAGGAGTCCGCCCAATATTCTCCCCCCCCCCTTTTTCCCCCCTTCCCCCGGTGTTCCGCCTTTCTCAGGTCCATGTGCCAGGGGTCCATCTGTGTCCCCCCAGATGTCCCCCCTTCCCACTTTTCCCCGGGCTGCCTTAGCAACCGGGACTCCTTTTTCCAGAAACCCCCCAGATATCCCCCCCCTCATTCACCCCTTCCCGAAGGTGTTTTTCGCATTTTCCCCGGGCCATGTTCCAGGGGTCCATCCGGCCCCTCAGAGTTCTCCCTTCCCCACTTTTCCCGGGGCGCCTTTGCAAAACCCTATCTCCTTCTTTCCCAGGGGTCCGCCTCAGCATTTCCCCCCCCTTTTACCCTACCCAAGGGTTCCGCCTTTCCCCGGTCCAGTGTCCAGGAGTCCACTTGGGCCCTCAGAATTTTCCCTTTCCCCCCCTTTCCCCGGGATGCTTAGCAACCATTATCTCCTTTTTCCCGGGGTCCCCCCTCGGTATTCTCCTCCCCTTTTTCCCCCAATTCCCCAAGTTTTATCGCCTATCCCAGTCCCGTTCCGAGTCCATCCGTGCCCCTCAATTTCTCCCTTCCCCCTTTCCCAGGGCGCCTAGCAACCATATTCCTTTTTTCCCAGGAACCGCCTCAGTGTTCCCCCCCCTCTTCCCCACTTCCCTAAGGGGCTCTCGACTTTCCCAGGTCCATTGGCCAGGAGCCATCCGTGTCCTCCAATTTCCCCCTTCCCCACTTTCCCAGGGTCTGCCTTAGAACCATACTCCTTTTTTTCCCAGGAATTCGCCCCCAATATTCCACCCCCCCTCTCTTCCCCCTTCCCAAAACTCTCGCCTTTCCCCGGCCATGTGTCCAGGAGCCATCCGTGTCTCATAGATGTTCTCCCCCCCCCCCCACTTTCCCAGGGGCTGCCTTTAAAAACCATACTCCTTCTTTCCCAGTAGTCCCCTCAGATATTTCCCCCCCTTTTTTCCCCACTTCCCCAAGGTCCTCGCCTTTCCCAAGGGCCCTGTCCCAGGAGTCCTCCGTTCCCCTCAATGTTCTCCCATCCCCCCTTTTCCCCGGGTCGCCTTAGCAACCAGACTCCCCTTTTTCCCAGGAGTCCGCCTCAGATACCCCCCCCCTTCCCCACTTCCCAAGGGGGTCTCCCCCTTTCCCAGCCCTGTTCCAGGGGTCCACCGTGTCAACTCAATGCTCCCCTTTCCCCAAATTTTCCCAGGGACTGCCCTTTGCAACCAGTACCCCCCTTTTTTCCCAGGAGTCCGCCTCAGAATTCCCCCCCCCCCTTCCCCACTTCCCAAAGTGCTCTCGCCCTTTCCCAGGGCCAAGTGTACAGGGGCCTCCGTGTCCCCCAGATTTCTCCCTTCCCCACTTTCCCAGGGGAAAGCCTTAGCAACCAGTTCTCCTTCTTTCTCAGGATCCGCCTCAATATCTCCCCCCCCCTTTTCCCCACTTCCCCAAGGTTTCTCGCCTTTCTCAGTCCATGTGTCCAGGATCCATCTCTTCCCCTTAGAGGGTTTTCCCTTCCCCCCCCTTTCCCAGGGTCTGCCTTGCAACCCGTATCCCTTCTTTTCCCAGGGGACCGCCTCAAATAACCCCCCCCCATTTCACCACTCCCGAAGGGGTTTCCCGCATTTCCCGGTCCATTTTTCCAGATCCACCTGTCCCCCCAGTTTCCCCTTCCCCCCTTTTCCCCGGGTCTGCCTTACAACCAGTACTCCTTCTTTCCCCGGAGTCCGCCTCAGATATTCTCCCCCCCCTTTCCCCACTACCCCCAAGGGTTCCGCCTTTTCCCAGGGCCATGTGTCCAGGGTCCACTGTTCCCTCTCAATTTTTTCCCTTCCCCACTTTCCCCCGGCTGCCTTACAAACCCTTTTCTCCTTCCCAGGAGTCCGCCTCGGATATTCTCCTCCCCTTTTTTCCCCAATTCCCCAAGGTTTTACGCCTAACCCAGGTCCTGTGTCCCGGTCCAACCGTTCCGTTCAATGTTTTTCCTTCCATACTTTCCCAGGGTCTGCCTTAGCAACCAGTATCTCCTTCTTTCCCAGAGTCCGCCCCAGATTTCCCCCCCCCTTTTCCCCCCCCCCTTTCCCAAGGTGCTCTCGCTTTCCCCGGCGTGGTCCTTTGTCCCGGGTTTCCCCCCGTTCCCCCAGATTTCTCCCTTCCCCCCCTTTCCCCGGGGCTGCCTTTCAACCAGAATCTCCCTTTTTTCCCAGGAGTCCGCCTCAGATATTTTCCCCCCCCCCTTTTCCCCCCTTCCCCCAATGTTCTCGCCTTTTTCCCCGGTCCATGTGTCCCCGGGGCCATTTTGTCCCCTCAGTGTTCCGCTTCCCCCCCTTTCCCAGGACTGCCTTAGCAACCTTATCTCCTTTTCCCCGGGGTCCCCCCTCAATTTTTCCCCCCCCCCCCTTTAACCAATTCCACAAGGTGTTCTCACCTTTTCCCCGGCCATGTGCCAGGGACCATCCCTTCCCCCCCCAAGTTCTCCCTCCCATTTCCCCGGGACTGCCCCAGCACCATTCTCCTTCTTTCCCAGGAGCCCCCCCAAAAATTCCCCCCCTTTCCCCACTTCCCCAAGTTGTTTTCGCCTTTTCCAGGTCCCGTTCCAGGAGTCCAACCGTGCCCCCCAGATGTTCTCCCCCTTCCCCACTTTCCCAGGGGCTGCCTTTCAACCATATCTCCTTCTTTCCCAGGAGTCCCCTCAGATATTCCCCCCCCTTTCCCCACTTCCAAGGTGCTCTCGCCTTTCCCAGGTCCATGTGTCCGGGAGTCCAGCCGTGTCCCCTCAGATGTTTCTTCACCTTCCCCACTTTCCCAGGTCTGCTCAGCAACCAGTATCTCCCTTCTTTCCCACAGGAGTCCGCCTCAGATATTCCCCCCCTTCCCCACTTCCCGAAGGTGCTCCTCCGCCTTTCCCAGTCCATGTGTCCGGGAGTCCATCCGTTCCCCTCAGATGTTCTCGTCCTTCCCCACTTTTCCCAGGGTCTGCCTTAGCAACCCAGTATCTCCTTCTTTCCAAGGGTCCAACCTCAGATATTCCCCCCCATTCCCTTCCCCACTTCCCCAAGGTGCTCTCGCCTTTCCCAGGTCCAATGTGTCCGGGAGTCCATCCGTGCCCCTCAGAATGCTCTCCCTTCTTCCACTATCCCAGGGTCTGCATAGCAACCAGTATCTCCTTCTCTCCCAGAGTACGCCTGCAGATATTCCCTCCCCCTCGCCCCCTTCGCCACTTCCCCCAAGTGCTCTCGCCTTTCCCAGGTCATGTGTCCGGGAGTCCATCCTGTCCCCTCAGATGTTCTCCCTTCCCCACTTTCCCAGGGTCTGCCTTAGCAACCAGTATCTCCTTCTTTCCCAGGAGTCCGCCTCGGATATTTCCCCCCCCTTCCCACTTCCCCAAGGTGCCTCTCGCCTTTCTCCCAGTCCATGTGTCCCGGGAGTCCATCCGTGTCCCCTCAGATGTTGTCCTTCCCCCACTTTCCAGGGTCTGCCTTAGCAACCAGTATCTCCTTCTGCGCCATGAGCCCGCCCCGATATTCCCCCCCTTCCCTTCCCCACTTCCCAAGGTGCTCCGCCTTGTTCCCAGTCCATGTGTCCGGAGTCCATCCGTGTCCCCTCAGATGTTGTCCCCTTCCCACACTTTTTTCCAGGGTCTGCCTTGGCAAACCATATCTCCTTCTTTCACAGGAGCCCGCCTCGGATATTCCCCCCCATTCCCTTCCCCACTTCCCCAAGTGGCTCCGCCTTTCCCAGGTTCCATGTGTCCGGAGTCCAATCCGTATCCCCTCAGATGTTTCTCCTTCCAACTTTACCAGGTCTGCCTTAGCAACCAGTATCTCCTTATTTCCCAGGTGTCCGCCTCGATATTCCCCCCTTCCCCACTTCCCCCAAGTGCCTCGCCTTTCCAGGTCCATGGTCCGGAGTTCATCCGTGTCCCCCTCAGATGTTCTCCCCTACCCCAATTTTCCCAGGTCTGCCTTGGCAACCAGTATCTCCTTCTTTCCAAGAGTCCGCCTCGGATATTCCCCCCACCCTTCCCCACTTCCCCAAGGTGCTCATCGCCTTCCCAACGTCTATGAGTCCCGGAAGTCCACCAGTGTCCCTCAGATGTTCTCTCTCCCTTCCCCACTTTCCAAGTGTCTGCCTTAGCAACCAGTATCTCCTTCTTTCTCCCAGGAGTCCGCCTCAGACATTCCCCCCTCCCTTCCCTCCCACTTCCCAAGGAGCTCTCGCCTTTCCCAGGTCCATGGTGTCCGGGAGTTCCATCCGTGTCCCTCAGATGTTCTCTACCCTCTCCACTTTCCCAGGTCTGCCTTAGCAACACATATCCTCCTTCTTTCTCAGGAGTCCGCCTCAATATTCCCCCCTTCCCTTCCCCACTTCGCCACGGTGCTCTCGCCTTTCCCAGGTCCGTGTGTCCCTCAGGGAGTCCACCGTGTCCCCTCAGATGTTCTCCCTTCCCTACTTTCCAGGGTCTGCCTTGGCAACTAAACCAGTATTCTCCTTCTTTCCCAGGAGTCCCGCCTCGGATATTCCCCCCTTCCCTTCCCCACTTCCCCAAGGTGCTCTCCCGTTTTCCCAGTAAATTGTCCGGGAGTTCCATCCGTGTCCCCTCAGATGTTCTCCCTTCACCCCCCACTTCCCAGGTCTGGCCTTAGCAACCAGTATCTTCCTTCTTTCCCGGAGTCCCCCTCAGATATCCCCCCCTTTCCCTAAACACTCTTCCCCAAGGCGCTCCTCGCCTTTTCCTCCCCAGGTCCATGTGTCCGGGATCCATCCGTGTCCCCTCAGAATGTTCTCTCCTTCCCGTGCACTTTCCCAGATCTGCCTAGAAACCAGCATCATCCTACTTTCCCAGGAGTCCGCCTCGGATATTTCCCCCCCCCTTCCCTTCAAACTTCCCCCAAGGTGCTCATCGCTTTCCCAGGTCCATGTGCCGGGAGTCCATCCGTGTCCACTCAATGTTCTACTCCCTTCCACCACCTTTTCCCAGGGTCTGCCTAGCAACCAGTCATCTTCTCCTTCTTTCCCCAGGAGCCCCGCCTCGGATATTCCCTCCCATCCCTTCCTCACTTCCTAAGGTGCTCCTGGCCTTTCCCAGGTCCATGTGTCCCGGGGAGTCCACCGTGTCCCCTCCGATGTTCTCCTTCCTATCCCACTTTTCCAGTCGCCTTAGCAATCAGTATCTCCTTCCCTTTCCCAGGAGTCCGCCTCGATATTCCCCCCACCCTTCCCCAAGGTGCTCTCGCCTTTCCCTGGTCCAAGTGTCCGGGAGTCAATAATCCGTGTCCTCTCAGATGTTCTCCCTTCCCCACTTTCCAGTCTGCCTTGGCAACCAGTATCTCCTACTTCCCAGGAGTCCCGCCTCGGATATTTCCCCCCTCCTTACCCCACTTCCCCAAGTTGCTCTCGGCCTTTCCCATGTCCATGAGTCAGGAAGTGCCACCAGTGTCCCCCTCAGATGTTCCCCTCCCCTTCCCCACTTTCCCGGGGTCTGCCTTGCCACCAGAATCTCCTTCTTTCCCAGGAGTCCGCCATCAGATAATTTCCTTCCCTCCCCTTCCCCACTTTCCCCAAGGTGCTCTCGCCTTTCCCAAGGGCCATGTGTCCGAGAGTCCCATCCGTGTCCCTCAGGTCTTCTCCTTCCCCACTTTCCCAGGGTCTGCCTTAGCAACAGTAATCTCCTTCTTTCCCAGGAGTCCGCTTCTGATTTCCCCCCCCCTTCCCCTCACTTCCCGAGGTGCTCTCGCCCTTTCCCAGGTCCATGGTCCGGGAGTCCATCCGTGGTCCCCTCAGATTTTCTCCCCTTCCCCACTTCCCAGGGTCGCCTTAAGCAACCAGTACCCTTCTTTCCCAGGATCGCCCCAGATATTTCCCCCCCCCCTTCCCTTTCCCTACTTCCCCCATGGTGCCCTCATGCCCTTTCCCAGATCCCATGTGTCCGGGAGTCCATCCTGATTCCTCAGATGTCTCCCTTCCCCACTTTCCCAGGATCGCCTTAGAGAAACCAGTATCTCCTTCTTTCCCAGGAGTCCGCCTCCGGATATCCCCCCCCCTTCCTTCCAAAACTTCCCCAAGGTGCTCTCGCCTTTCCCAGGTTCCATGTGTCCGGGAGTCCATCCGTTCCCTCAGATGTTCCTCCCCTCCCTTCCCCACTTTCCCAGGGTCTGCATTAGCAACCAGCATCTCCTTCTTCCAGGAGCCGCCTCGGATATTCCCCCCTTCTTCCCTTCTCCCTACTTCCCCAAGGTGCTCTCTCGCCCTTTCCCCAGGTCCATGTGTCCGGGAGTCCATCCTGTCCTTAGATGTTCTCCTCCTTCCCTCCACTTTCCTTCCCAGGTCTGCCTTAGCAACCAGTATCTCCTTCTTTCCCATGGAGTCCGCCTCTGATATTCCCCCCTTCCCCCACTTCCCCAGGTGCTCTCGCCTTTCCCCAGGTACATGTGTCGCGGAGTCCATCCGTGTCCCCTCAGATGTTCTCCTCCCCACTTTCCCAGGGTCCTGCCTTGCACCAGTATCTCCTTCTTTCCAAGGCCCGGCCTCGGATATTCCCCCCCCCTTCCCCACTCCCAAGGTGCCTCTCGCCTTTCCCAGGTCCATTAGTCCGGAAGTCCACCAGTGTCCCGCTCAGATGTTCTCCCTTGCCCCCCCGCACTTTCCGGGTCTGCCTTAGCAACCAGTATCTCCTTCTTTTCCCAGGAGTCAGCCTCAGATATTCCCCCCCTTTCCTCCACTTCCCCAAGGTGCTCTCCGCCTTTCCCAGGTCCATGTGTCCCGGAGTCCATCGTGTCCCCTCAGATGTTCCTCCTTCCCCACTTTCCCCAGGGTCTGCCTTAGCAACCATAATCTCCTTCTTTCCAGGAGTCCGCCTCAGATATTCCCCCCCTTCCCACTTCCCGAAGGTGCTCTCGTCTTTCCCAGTCATTGTCCGGGAGTCATCCGTGTCCCCTCAGATGTTCTCCTCCCCACTTTCCCAGGGTCTGCCTTCGCAACCAGTATCTCCTCTTTTTCCCAGGATCCGCCTCAGAATTCCCCCCCCCCCCCCCACTTCCCCGGGCTCTCCCCCCTTTTTCCCCGC
>NW_026506577.1:0-37126 GCF_026875155.1 Cherax quadricarinatus
ATGGACCTGACGAGCGTGGAGTGTGGCAGGGTAATATTTATGAAGGGATTCGGGGGAAACCCGGGTTTTTTTATTCCGGATTGGTCCTGGAAATGGGAAGTCAATGCCTGCATTTTAAAGAAGGGTTTTGGGGATTTGGCAGTTGGGGGGATATTTTGTTATTTTATATGTATATGCTTTGAGCACCCTGCAAAAACAGTGTTTATGTTGAGTGAGGGAAAAGTGTTGAATGAGATAAAATGTATTTTTTTTTGGTCACCCTCCCTCGGTGGGGGAACAGCGGACTTTTTTAAAAAAAAAAAAAAAAATTTAACTTACAGAATCATGTGGGGACAAGCAAAAAAACAACTAAAAAACATGACAGGTTGGAATATAGAGAATGATACATGGGCTTAAAATTTTAGGGTCTTTTAGACAAATCAAAAATCGGGTTATTACAAGGGAAAATTTGCATAAATTTGACTAATTTAAAAAATTTTAACAGGGGGCCCACTTTACAGCATTTCACTAATACACATTTTTCAATTTAACCCATTCTTCATTTATTCAGTTTTCCCTACAATAAATTTTAACAGCCTCTCCTACTTAACGGGGAGTTCCTTTCCCTAAGCCCACGTCGGTAAAAAATTAGTCACAAAGTGGGGGAATCTAAAATGGTATTGATTTTGTGTCGACACTTTGATATTTTTTTAATGTCACTTTTGACCATTTATTCTTTCGGTATATTTTTAAATTTTATACGTAGAGGTGTTTTTGTTAAACGGGAAAATCAGTTTAAATATCAGTGGACCCCCGCATAACGATCACCTCCGAATGCGACCAATTATGTAAGTGTATTTATGAAGTGCGTTTTTACGGGTTGTTTGGGGGTCTGAAATGGACTAATTACTTACAAAATATTCCTTTGGGAACAAATTCGGTCAGTACTGGCACCAAATACATCGGGAGGAAAAAATATCTTTAAACCGGGGACCACTGTACATTATTTGGGGTATGCATGCGGGTTGGAAAGCCCAAAATTAAGACTAGTTGTCGGTAAACAAATATGTCGCTATGTAAAGGGGAAGCTTTTTTTTCCCCATCCGTAAGACAAGGATAAAAAATATTTTAAAATAAGTAATGTTGAAATGTAAAGCATTTTTGGGCCTAGCTCATTGTCACTTAATTTGATAGTGGTAAAATTTATTGAGCTTTTATGCATTTGAAATGAAAAACAGCTATGTTTCACTTACAGCAGTAGCCCAGAACAAACCCTGCTGTATGAGGGGGGCCCCTCCTGTATATATACAGGTATAGAATTACGAAGATCCAAGGAAGGAAAAGGAAGCTACAATTCGGGTAGGACTTTTAAAATGGTAGTAGCTGGCACCCCTAGGTTTAATCGTCATGTAGCGGGTCCATCGGTGTAAGGGGTCATGCAGCGGGTACAACGGGTATAAGGTCTGAAAATGGTCACACCTTGGGGGAATACACAGCTTTTTAAGACTCAATTTAACAATTTTTGGATGATTATTGTGAGGTAAAATGCGTTTCTCCCTTTTTTTCAAAAAGTTCGACTTCATGGCGATAAAGGGGAATTCGAGGATACTTCTGTCCACAAAACTGAATTCGCTGCACCCTTGACCGCTTTTTTCTACGCTATAATGGTATAAGGTCAATAATTAAGCAGATATACATTCCATGTTAAATTTATTAATGTCGGACTTTGAAAGGGTTTTGAAAGAGCAAGCCCCAAAACTTACAACATAAATGGCAAAATCACTTAATAGAAGCGATACTAAAGCAGGAATTGGGTGATCCAAAAATTGATTATCACAAAGGAATATTAATATTATATTGCTGGAAAAGTGATAAACTGTATGGTAAATAAAGCCCCGGGGGAATGGGAGGTAATCGGGGTTTGACCAAGAAAGGGTAGCTTCAATTCCTTGGATCAATACCCCTTCCCCCAGCTAAAGGCCCCCTTGAAGGGCAAGAACTGGCAGGTCCAAATATTAACCTTATGAAAAAAATCTTAAAAATTTTTAAATTCATTTCCAAAAACTAGAGTGAAAAACAAAAAGATAAATTCCAAAATGATAAAAAGGAAGCACCCAAAATACCAAGGAAATTTGAAATGCAGAAAACACTACAAAAATATATCTTGACGATCATTACCCGATTTGCAATCGGGAATGGAATACAAGTAGTCACTGCCAGCAGACCCAATACTAATGTTGTAATGTAATAAAAACCTTAAGCGCCCCTGTGAGTGCTATGATATGTCTTTTTAAACAACGGGGTGTTAGACAGGGGTTTTACTCTAAAATGAAGTTATGCTTTTTTAAAACCTTTTCCCGGGGATATGATGACTTAAGCAGGAAAAAAAAACAAAACTCCAAAACCAAGGAAAAAAGTCAGTTTTTTGCAACTGATCTTTAGATGTACACCCAAAAGATTGAAAGGTTTGAAAAAAATAACAAAAAAGAAAAATCACAGCAAAAAGGGAATGATAGAAAAAATAAGGGAATAATAATAGTTTAAAAAAAATAAATTTAAATAATTTCAGTTAAGCGTAAACCATGTGGGTCATTCAGCGCAAAAAAATGGTGGAGGCTTTCTCCATCGCTGAGTGCAAGCCCGACAGCTTTCTTTTTGTACTCGCTAGATGTTATAATGATTCAAATATAAAGGGGTACTATAAAAATAATTTTTTTATAATAAAGAAATAAATAAAAAAAGCCATGAACATTCAGTTTTCAAAAAAAAAAATGAACGAAAAAGCAAAGACCGAATATAAGTAAAATTTAAATCACTGAGAGTATAGTAACTGCTATTTTCGCTATGAAATTTTGGAATGATAAATCACAGCTTCTGGGAAAAGGGGTGCTTGGGGAAATTAAAGAATACTTTTTTTATTACCGTTTTAATAGATCAAGACAAGATGGAAATCAAACTGGCAAACAACACCCTTCAAGCACAAAAGAAAACAATAGGGGAACATCCTTACCAGATAGTAAATTATCACAAAAAGGTCCTTTGAAATGGGGGAAGCGAGGGTAAAAAACCCGATGAAATTCCCAAATTTTTAAAACATGAAAAACAGTCAAATTTTTAAATTTCCGTGAGCTGTAAAAAAAAGATGATTACTTTTTATTATAAAGAATACTAAAAAATAGAAAACTGTCCATTTTGTTTTTAAAACCCTTTGCCGTGAAAAAGCATCAAGAAAATCAGTATTGTTGGAGATCAAATCCAAGGTTACAAAAAATGTACCTAAAAATTCTACGGATGATGATAGATGATAATAAAGTAGGTTTTGTGATGGATAAAATTAAAAACAAAAAACCAAATGAACCCCAAGTAGGAGCCAAAAAAATATAGTACTAAAAAATTTAAAAAAATAACAAAAAAGCAGGGGGGGTAGGTACAACAGGGGTTTTAGCTACTTATTTAATATATGTGCTATAAAAAATGACACATTTTCCCTTTCTGAGGCAAAAAAACCCACATGACAAGTAGTACTGACCCCAAAAGATTAAAAAAAAATAAACTTGCCAACAATCAACCCTTGAAACTAACTTCAGAAACCAAGTACTGTACATATCTGCAAAAAAAAAGTCACAATACTTCAAAAATACAGTAAAGAGTACACAACATGTTACCAAAATTTTGCTGATTTATGTCTAGATTTCCATATGTGACTTTTTTACAAATAGAAAAAAAGGGGATTAATAAAAAAAACATGAAAAATTTTAAAATGCCAACGATTTTTTGATAAAATTTTAGACCTGGTGATCCTTTTTGGGTCATTTCTGGATCCCGTACGGCCCGAATTTCTTACCCCGATTCCCTTTTGGCGGGGAAGCGATATTTCCCCGCGGCTTTTGGGGGATGTGGCTGTCTCTCCCCAATGCGGGTCGGCGGGATGGGGAAGCATCCAGCACAATGAAAAGTCCTTTGAACATGACAAAGGGGTTGCACTATAGCAAAAAACCTTCTATCCCAAAACAATTTGGGATTGCGTGCCTAGCATCTTGGGCCCAACCATAGTCTGCTGGAAATACTGTATACTGTATATAAAAGAGTTGTTAATATAACACAAAATTATGAAATGAACTCAATGTTAAATACATAACTAATGCAAAATTCAAAATTTAAAAACATTACAGACTGGAAAAACTATTAAAAACTCTCAACTTTATTTTTTGTACTGCGTTAATAAAAGGTTATTTAACAAAAATAACGGAATGAAATTTTGAATGAGGCTTTTTGGGATATCAACACAAAAAATTTTTTTTTTTAGGAAATGCATTTAAATCATTTTTTGTAAATACAGTACAAAAAATTTTCTGAAAAGTACCCCAAAAACATCTAAGTTTTGCTAATAAGATGCATAAATACAATCTTTATGGGTCAAAAATCAACTTTTCCCGAAAATTTATCGATAAATGTGTAATGAGTTGGTCGTGGTGCGAGTGCTGAGTGCATCGTGTTAAGTAGAGCAGAACTAAACAGAAAAAAAAATAATTTGGAGTAGATAGGAATTTAAGAAAGAAAGTGTTAGTGTGTGACACGAGATTGGTGGCTGTAGGAGAGGGTGCATAAAAAAGGAGAAAAGTTTGGTGGAATGGGAAAAAAAAAAAAAAAAAAGTGGTGGTTTGAAAAAAAAAGTACCGAAAGGTTTTTTTAAAAACAAAACAAGAAGGAAAAAGCATATGAAAAAAAAAAAATAGCAAGGGCATCCCAAAAAAGCAAATGAGAAACTGGGGAAGTTTTTTTTATAAAACTAAGTTTAAAAATAAGAAAACACATTTGAGAGAGAGAGCGAGGAGAGAGGAGAGAGGGAGAGATGAGAGGAGAGAGAGAGAGAGGAGAGGAGAGAGATGAGAGAGAGAGGAGATGAGAGAGAGAGAAGAGAGAGTGAGAGAGAGTGAGATGAGAGTGACGAGGAGTGAGAGGAGTGAGAGAGAGTGAGAGAGTGAGAGAGACGAGAGTGAGAGAGGAGAGAGAGAGAGAGACGAGGAGAGTGAGAGAGAGAGAGAGAGAGAGAGAGTTGAGAGAGTGAGAGTGAGAGAGTGAGAGAGGAGAGAGTGAGAGTGAGAGAGTGAGAGTGAGAGAGTGAGAGAGTGAGAGAGTGAGAGAGTGTGAGGAGAGAGAGAGAGAGAGAGAGGAGAAGAGATGAGGAGAGAAGAGGAGAGAGAGAGAGGAAAGAGGAGAGAGAGAGAGACGAGAGAGAAATACGAGGACCAACTGGTTATGGCAAATTAGAATATCATGGTGGAGATATGTACTGGAGAGAGCATCATGAGCTGTTAAACATGGATAATGAAAGGGAGTTGGCAATTTTATGATAGTACTTTTGGAAGATTCAAAAGAGAATTTGTAGAGATTCATGAAGTAGATGCAGTACAGGTATATAATGTACATAAAATATACAGAATAGCTGTATATACATATACGAGTACAGTAAACCAAAAAAAATCTATACAAGAGCCATTAAGATCATATAATGTTTGCATTTTCAAGCAGAAAACTCTCAGCATGAGTGTTTGAAAATGCAGATCTGTAATATGAATGATATTGGAAGAATACAGCAGGTATATTGTATTATACATATGTACACCTTAAGAAATCAGTAAACATTAGAAAGGCTAAACTAAATCGAATCATCAACGTCATAACACATTACATTTAAATTTTGAAAAATTGTATATTACCATTACACCAATTTAAGTAAGTTTTCTTTTAAAAATCACCTTTCCAATCATGTGTAATTTCAAGTGTTTGTATAGGAAGCACACAAAGCAAATTTCTATAAATGGAAAAACCTTGAAGCAGCAGAGAACTGCAGATGCCATTTTATAGTACAATACTCAACACAATATGCTGTCCTACATATTTTGCATCAAAGAGCAGAAATTAATGAAATGCGTTCTTAATAGGAAAGCTATAGTTACAAAAAAACTAGAAAGACATTAGTGTGCAGACAAAACGACAGCTATTAAAAGTGATGAGAATGTGGGCAAAGATATTTTTTGGCTGTTTTAAATAATACTGAACACAATCAATAAATTAAATTTATATATATATATATATATATATATAATATATATATATATATATATATATATATATATATATATATATTTATATATGGAACACAAAAATCCCACAAGGAAAAACACAACAGAAACTGTTATTAATTATGTGAAATTGCTAAACTTGTAGGGTCAGCATCACGTTGATGCAATCCTCCAAAAAGTAGTGTTTGGTAAAAGATCATGTGTGATAACTGTGACCATTTTGTGGCAATGTTCGCTTGTGAGTTAACAATGCATGCGTTAAAAATTTACCCACAAAAAAGGGGGAGGAGAAAGAAAGATGTTAAGTCATTAACTAGTTTTTAGAAGTCCTTCTACTTGGTATGATGAGCCATGAAGGAATATTTTTTTTCAACAGGCAAAATGATGGCAATAAAAATATACAGGATTTGCTTTATTTTCTGTTTTACGATCTCTAAGTGGGGTTATTTGTGCCATTACAGTGGTAATTGCACTAACAAACACCCCCCATAATCTACCTGCCGCGCCGAATAGAAAAAACTTGTGATTATGCTTAAATAGCAACTCTCTTCTTGCCGAATAAGGACTAGCGACAATTTGTGTATGCAATAATTTCGCAAAATCATTCTGAAAATGAGGGAATATTTTTTTCAACAGCAAATAATGAATGGCAATAAAAATATAACGGAATTTGCTTTATTTTCTGTTTTACGCTCTCTAAGTGGGGGTTTATTTGTGCCATTACCAGTGTTATTGCACTTTCACATTATATAATATCTATGTCGTGCGAATAGAAAAAAACTTGTGATTTTTGCTTTAAATTAGCTGGATCTCTTCTTGCGAATAAGACAAGCGACCAATTTGTGTATGCAATCAATTTCGCAAAAATCATTCTGAACCTGAGAAAAATATCTATTTCATTGTGTTTGTTTTATTATTAAATTATTTTTTAAATTATTCCAAAATAATTTTAGTGAAGATTAGGCTAAAATTAAATTGGTTGTTATAATAAGGTTAGGTAAGTTTTCTAAGGTTTTATTGGTACAAAATTATTATTTTTACATTATCATAAATGAAAAAAAAAATGTCTTTAAACATATAAGAGAAAATTTTAGAAGGACTTAGTTTTTAAGAGAGTTCTTCTAATTGAACAATTTTACACTATTCGGCACAACATTTATCTGCGAGTGTGGTATATGTATATAACCAGAACAATCATATGTTAGATTATCGCTGTAAAATGTGATTATATTGGGAAATATAACAAACATCAAAGCAGTGCACACACACACACACGCACACACACACACACACGAATAGGCAGGGCCGGAGCTGACTCTCAACCCCTGCAACCACAATTAGGTGAGTACATTTAAGGACTTAGGTGAGTACACACACACACACACACACACACACACACACACACACACACACAACACACACCACTCACACACACCACACACCACACCACACACACACACACACACACACACACACACACTCACTCCCTCCACACTCACACACTCACACTCCACACTCACCTCACACACACTCACAACTCACACCACTCACACTCACAATCACACACTCACCTCACAACTCACTTACACACTCACTCACACTCACTCACACTCACACTATTTGCATAAAGAAAATATATCATTTAACTGAAAAAAGGATTTTCATAAGAGTCAATTATGCATTTATTTTCCTAAACATACTTCTTTGTTGTTTGCACAGTAATAACGAAACATTGAAATTTGTAATGAATAAAATATGAAATATAGTTGAAATAAATGGTAAATAAATTACTTCAAAATTGCAATGAGGAAGTACTGTAGTATAGAAACGGACAGGTTGGTAGAAGAGCAGAGCGAAATATATAGCGAGGTTGTTTTTTAATATATGGCACGCCATGTACTGTTGTAGTTACTAGTTGTCAAAGGATTTGCCAATAAAACTTGTCTTTTTTTTTTTTTTTTTTTTTTTTTTTAGTGTGTGTGTGTGTGTCTGTGTGTGTGTGTGTGTGTGTGTGTGTGTGTTGTGTGTGTGTCGTGTAGTGGTGTGGTGTGTGTGCTGTTGTGTGGTGTGTGTGTGTGTGTTGTGTGTAGTGTTGTGGTGTGTGTTTCATCGTGTGTTAGTGTGCATGTGTACCTCACCTATTTGTACTCATCTATTTGTGGTTGCAGGGGTCGAGTCTTAGCTCTGGCCCGCCCTTTCACCGGTTGCTAATGGGCCCTCTCTCTCACCGCTCCATGAGCTTTATCAAACCTGTCTTAATATTGTGTATGGTTCCTGCCTCACTACGTCATTTTCTAGGCTATTCCACTGCTTGAAACTCTATGACTGAAGAAATACTTCCTAATATCTCTCTGACTCATTTGTGTCTTCAACTTCCCATTGTGGCCTCTTGTTTCTGTGTCCCCTCCCTGGACCATCATGTCTTTGTCACCTTGTCTATTCCACGCGTATTTTATATGTCGTTATCATGTCTCCCCTGACCCTCCTGTCCTCCAGTGTCGCAGCACGATTTCCTTAATCTTTCTTCATAGGACATTCCCCTTAGCTCTGGACCTAACCTTGTGGCAAACCTTTGACTTACTCTAGTTTCGCTTGACGTGCTTTACAAGTGCGGGTTCCAAACAGGTGCTGCTTACTCAGTGTGCATGTGTGTGTGTGAAGTGTGTGTGTGTGTGTGTGCACATGTGTGTGTGTGCCAGTGCCATGGTTGTGCATGTGTTGTGTGCATGTGTGTGTGTGCATTGTGTGTGTGCTATGTTGTGTGTGTGTGTGTGTGGAATGTGTGTGTGTGTGCATGTGTTGTGTGTGTGGCATGAGTGTGTGTGTGCATGTGGTGTGTGTGCATGTGTGTGTGTGCATGTGTGTGCATGTATGTGTGATGTGTGTGACATGTATGTGAGTGTGCATGTGTGTGTGGCATGTGTGTGTGCTGTGTGTGTGCATGTGTTTTGTGCATGTGTGTGTGTGCACATGCGTGTGTGTTGCTCATGCGTGTGTGTGCACATGGTGTGTGTGCCATGCGTGTGTTGTGTGTGGCGTGTGTTGTGTGTGTGCACGTGCGTGGTGTGTGTGTGGTGTGTGTGTGTGTGTGTGTGTGTGTGGGGTGTGTGTGTGTGTGTGTGTGTAGTTGTCGTGTTTGTGTGTGTGTGTGTGTGGGTGTGTGTGCGTGTGCATGCGTGTGATGTAGGGATCTATAAAATTTAGAGAAAATGATCAAAGAAATACAAGCGAAAATAAATGATGAATAAGTTAGTGCATACAAAGTCTACTATCTGAAAAAAATTTGCAATGCAGAATAAAATTTAACAAAAAAAATACATAGTAGTATTTTATCAGAGAATAAAACATTCATACAGCATTAGAAAGAAGAGGGATTTCAATAACTGAAGACAGATATTATTATTTTCATTGGAATGTGGAAAAACCCAAAGGGGTCATAGAGAATCTGTGAGTGGAGGTAATTCAAATTTGACCTCAAGGAATGGCAGGTTAGCTCGATCTCTGTGGATCACAAGTCCTATATAAGAACAGAGAAAGATCGTAAGGGGAACTAAGTTTAGAGTTCTTTGTATGGAAATTGTTAGTAACACATCTTTAGAAAATTATGTAGAGTCTATAGAGAGTAATTTAACATATTGCAGAGGCAAAATTAATTTTGGGGGTTAATAAAACTGGACTTAAGTTCATAGAGGTGGGACGTACAGTGCATGCACTCTAAAAGGAGGGTCTTGGGTAATTTGCTGTTTAGAAGGGCATCTAAACTGTCATATCTAGTGCTCTGGTAAAGACAGTGATGTGTAAATGATGGTGAAAGTGTTTCTTTTTGGGTCCACCCTGCCCTCAGTGGGAGAGGCTAGCATGTTAACAACAAAACAAAACAGGGAATGTAGAGTGTATGGGCCAGGATGATTAAATCATTTTTAGTTCATTTAAACAAGTATAATATTATGTTTGGAGGTGATTGTTAGAAATATTAACTATAATCCAGTTAGAAGACATAAGAATACAGTATTGAACTTAGATTAAAAAATACAAACAATGGAAATGAGTATAAGTGAGATGACTGCCAGAATGAGTGGCAATATAATGAGCATATGGAATAAAAAAAAAAAAAAAAAAAAAAAAGAACAGAATGGTGTGGGGTTTGAACCAAGTTAAGAGAGTCCTAATACTCCCATGGATTCTTTGCAACTGTTTTTTATGATTTTGTGAGTCGCCCCATTCTGTGGATTGTTTGACAATTGTGGTATTATGATTCAGAGTCAAAAAAAATTTATATGGAGTACTGAGAGGGGACAAAGCATAGACTCAGGACAATTTAAAAATTCATAATTGCAGACAACAGGCAACAGCTGAAATTACTCAGATCTTTGAATATGATATAGGATAACACAATTGGCTATAAATAATTTGCTTGAAGGGACAGGTCAGGTCTGAAACAGTAATATAACTTGCATGGAAAAGTTGCTCATCATTATATTACCGTACAGGAGTTTGTATTCCACTGTACGTTGAGGATGTATTATGTTCGAGAAGTGAAGGACAATGTAGCAAGTTTGAATAACAAATATGTTGCAACTAGTTAACTCCAATGCTGTGAAGGTCTTGTGGTAAGTAATTTACGCAATGATTAAATCACAAAAAAATTACCCTCAGTAATTTTCTGCTGGATTCTTTCATCTTATGATGAATTGTAGCAAACACATAATTAACTGAAATAAAACTGGAAACTTGATATGTTATATAAATCAATTTTTTTTAAATTCTTTAGATATAAACACAATGGGATAAAAATGAATACAATTTTTGAAGAGGATACCATTCACCCTTGAGATCTTGATACCGTACCTCTGACATTAAAATTAAAACTTTCCATTCAGTTTCAACAGATACAAAACCATAATATTTTTTTATTACCGTACATAAAAATACACATTCTGCATGAGAGGCTCAAAAAATGGCATCTTGGCTAATCATTTGTTATATGTTAGGGTGTTATTCTCTTTGTTCCAAAGTCTTAAATTTGTGTTTTAAAAACTTGTAAAAATTTAGGTTACCTATGTGCACTTTCATGTAGTGTTAAATTGTAGAATTCTACCTTAGATTTAACACACACACCCTGCACAAGGATACAGTAAGATATGTTTAAGTGAATACAGTAAATAAACCATTTATGTACTTATACAAATGTAGATCAACTAAAGACTTGACCCACCCTTTCCAAATTAGGCTCAGCTAATTAGCTGTCTTCTTCTCTAACCTAACTGAAGATTATGCCACCCCTACACTACCTAGGGAGGAAGAGGAACATGGGGAAGCCTCACGGGATCACAACAATTATATATATCACAGTATACAGCTACCTGGGGAAAGAGGGAATAGACAATCATCATATAATCCCAATTATAAACCACAGGCCAGTAATTGACAATGATGTATTCAATGGACTGCCTATAAAAAAAAAATAGCTGTAAAAAGGCAGATAGAAAACGTTTTCGCAGAGTTATTTTCATTTAAGTTCTTATTCAAGAATTAACAGTGTCTCACTAATGAATTAATTTAATTGAAACATATTTAAATAAATTGTTGGCATCATTGACTGAAATGCTCTGGAATAACTGATAGGTTTTTGCATGCTTACTCCAGTGTCACCCATTTTTCTGTACAAACAATGTATTATGTGGAAATATATTTTTGAATTTAATCTGAATGGCAACAATGTAAGAGGACACAGAATAACCCATTACTTCCCACTTTACCATAGTCTCGACTGATACTGTACTTAAAGTACAGAGTGGTGAATATTTTGTTCCATGTTAAACAAAATAAAAAAAAAAAAAAAGAATTTCTGTTTTAATTCTTTAAACAAACTGGCAAGAGCAAATCATGTTATCAGATTATGATTTTATTATTATAATGGTGTGTTCCGGTGAATCAAAGTTTGTTCAACAACAAGAACCATAAAATCACCCAAGAAATATGAGTCTCATGCTAATTACTGTAGGAAAACAGAACACCAGAGATGGACACCCACTGACTCGGTAACAAAAATTGATGGCATTTGGTGGTATTAGTTAAGAGAGGAGAAACAAGATTGCTTTCTCAATGCACCAAACTGCCAGTAAAACATAAGAACTTTAAGAAAGAGGAACACTGCAGCAGGGTCTATTGGCCACACTGGGCAAGTCCTTCAAAATTCAACCCACTTACAGAATATTGCTCCAACCACCTTAGTTCTTCCCAACATAAAGCCTCATCTTTAACTTCTGCCTTAAACTTTATCAATCATTGATCAGTTATGTTCAGAATCATTCTGGGAATGGACAGAATGAATGCTAACAATATGTATGGCAATATAATAACAATAAAATCATAATACTTATGTGAGTTGCCATGTATTTTACCTAAAAAATTATTTCAGAAATCGAGGGAGGAAGGTAGGTAGGAGAGGCTAAGAGTACTGTTGTACTTTTGTAGGTAGATAGGTAGGAATTTAGGAGGAGGAGGGAGGGAGGTGGTAGTAGGAGGCTTGAGTTATGGGGGAAAAAGAGTTTTTTGACTGACAGGTAGTAAGATAGGGAGTTAAATCTTGACTAATGAGACCGTGTACGTGTAAGCCAATTCCACCTCGAGTCAGCAGATGTAGAATTACCACTTGCCATAACCAAAATAAATCTACTGTATATAATTTATTGTTTTTTACCTTACCCTCATAAAGTATTCAATAAGTGAAACGCTAATTAAAGAGGTACTACCTCTACATGATTTTAGTTAATAAAAGGAATAAATACTAAGATATAAGAGCTAAGAATATTTCTTTTAGATTAATGTACGTTTTTTAATTATATCTAGACTGGATCCAATGAAGATTTATGATTAGCTATATTTAATAACATCTATATAATACTGTAATATATTAAATATATTTAACTTCGATAATCAAGGATAGAAAATAAATCTAGAGTATTATTGAACAAGAAATCGATACATGACATCAATCATGAGAGCATCCCTGAGGGCATGACGAATGTACAAACACAAAGTCTTTAATCTTTAGTACAGTACAACCGTACAGCACCTGCAGAAAGGGAGGTAATCAGATTTATCCCCCCCCCCCCCCCCCCCCCCATAATATTGTGCTTACGGAAGGGGAGGGTAGCTCCAATTCCTCAGATTCTAAGAACCCTTAAATAGCATCAAGATATTTGCCCTCCTGAAGGGACCAATATCAGAGCCCTGAAGAAAAGAAAAATAATCCCTCAAATTTTAGTATATAGGTGTAAAATACACTTTTAACATTACATAACACTTACAGAATAGTGATAAAGCTTATTTATAATATCTTATATTCTAAAACATAATTATTATGTACAGTATTTTAGTGGAAAAGTTGAACTTGGTATGGAATACACTGAATAAAAGTTGCCTTATGCAACTGACACTGTATAGAAGTGAAGGAGATTACAGTTAAACAGTAGTATAAGCCGATTACCTACATACTTCAGTCATTAAGCCAAGTGTACCGTTAATTAAATTTTACATAAAGTAAGAATGAAGTATAAATAGTGTATATTTCTACATGGAGCAAGAATAAGAGACAACTTTTGAAACAGGCAAAATAAACTTCTTGTATCTAAGATGTCTGAAAATGGTTTCAATCCAAACTTAAATAGCCTGTCATTCCCCATTAAATAGAGATCATTTCATGCATGCTCTTGTCCATGTAATCCTGTTCTCTGTACACCTTCATACACTCGACGAGGACGAGGAGATATGCGAAATAGAAGTTCACATAAAATTTAAAAAATGCATGTGTTAAATGTCCACAAGCTCATAATGAATAAAAGTCCACAAATGTATGAGGACATTTCTGTAGTAGTAGTCTTCAAGGCTTGTGTAGCAGTCTTGTTGAGTCAAGAGCTATTTTTATTTTTATTACGAATGGGTGTTTGACTCAAAAAATAATTTAAAAATTATAACAATTTATTTCCAAGTGAAAAATTACACTCCAATAAACCAGTGAGGTTAGAGGACTATCATTTAAGAGGTTAAGGGTACCGTAGAAAGCAGTTGAGGTTAAGGATAC
Organism: Cherax quadricarinatus; assembly: GCF_026875155.1. Lineage (NCBI taxonomy): Eukaryota > Metazoa > Arthropoda > Malacostraca > Decapoda > Parastacidae > Cherax > Cherax quadricarinatus. Next base: position 14,152 of record NW_026506577.1, read on the forward strand.
CAGTAGGAAGCAGTCGAGGTTAAGGGTACAGTTAGGAAGCAGTCGAGGTTAAGGGTACAGTAGTAAGCAGTCGAGGTTAAGGTACAGTAGAAGCAGTCGAGGTTAGGGTACGAGATAGGAAGCAGTTCAAGGGTTAAGGGTTACAGTAGGAAGCAGTCGAGGTTAAGGGTACGTAGAAAGCAATCGAGGTTAAGGGTACAGTAGGAAGCAGTCGAGGGTAAGGGTTACAGTAGGAAGGCAGTCGAGGTTAAGGGTACTGTAGGAAGCAGTCGAAGTTAAGGGTTACAGTAGGAAGCAGTCGACGGTTAGGGGTTACAGACAGGAGCAGCCATAGGTTAAGGGGCTCAGCAGGAAGACAGTCGAGGTTAAGGGTACAGTAGGAGCAGTCGAATTAAGGGTTACAGTAGGAAGCAGTCGAGGTAAGGGCTACAAGTAGGAAGCAGTCGATGGTTAAGGGATACAGTAGGAACAGCAGGCTCGAGGTTAAGGGTTACAGTAGGAAGCAGTCGAGTTAAGAATACGTAGGAAGCAGTAAAGGTTAAGGGTACTAAATAGGGAAAGCAGTTGAGGTAGGAAGCAGTTGCTATGAAGCTGTGTTCTAGTATACTTATTTCAACATTTTTCTTTGGGAGTATTTGCAGTCTACCTTATATCGTTTTCGCATAAGAAGTAATTTCAGTATATACTTTAGGGACCTACAATAATTCCTCAGCATCTTCCAGTTGTAAAATTATGAATATAGTATCTTTCTTGCCCGTGCTCAGTAATTCCCATAATTTTTTAGGCATTGAATATTGGCACATACAATATTTCAATACTTTCATAAGGGGCTGAAGTTTCACTTGCACTTTAATGGATTTATGCTCAAGAAGCTTTACAGTCTAAAAAGTTAATGCATTTAAGAATATCATTGCTTGGTGCCTCTTGTTTTGAAGGTTATTGTTATCCCAATTATATTCCAAATTTTCACTTACAAAAAGTGACACCAAACATTCCTCCATTCTGATGGGTGGTTACAGGGCATATTTGCCACGCTCTTCAGTTTTTCTTAGTTATTAGTGGTTTCCTTAATTTTTTTCTTCCTCAAAGTTGTCATTCTTAACTTGAGGAATTCTCTCATCCAGTCAGCTTCAAACTTTCAATGCCTGATGTACTGTAAAATATGGAGAGGTGCATGCAACTATTGGCATGTGCCTGAAAGACTCTGGTCAATGTTACGTTTCATCATTTCAGGGGTTTGTTTTCCGTGCTAAACTTGAAATAAGCTTCTGGAATCAATCCCAAAACTTTATACGAGGTGGGATAATTTCTGGAGTGTAGGTACAATTTACCATTTTATTTTAAAATGGAGTGGTTATTTATCTCCATGAAGTATCTTACTAGTCATGAGAATGTTTGAATTCGTAAGAATGATGTATTTTATAAGAAGGACAGTACACTCAAGTTCAGATTGTGTAGCTGCCAAATTTAACAATATAGTAGCATGGTTAAAATTTTGAAACTTGAATTTTGGTGATATACTGGGAATGCTTCTTCTGGTTGCTTCAAAACTTTTTAAAGCACTGGTATGTTTTTGCTCAGTGGAAGGTTCCTGTTATTGAGCCGTGCAAGTCCCAATCTTGAAATTATTATTCAAGCTAATTGTATATTAATTCCCAGTCAACAATTTGAAATTCCTCATCTTTTGGCCACAACACCATTTAACACTATGCTATCTTATGAGTTAAGTAATTACTATATTGTTTAGGCTGTATAGGGATATTTACCAATTATACTAACATGCAGTAATTAAAAACTATTGCAACCCGATTCCTTGCCGTAAACTAGTTGCCGTTAACTTCCATGAGGTTTAAAACTGAGTGTGCTTACAAATAAAATTTAATAGTTTTGTTTGTAAACTTTATAGAGTATCATAACTTTTCTGAGACACTAAAATAAACTATCAGCTGGGAAAATTAAACCGACATTCATGATGCTTAAACCTACACTATATTATTTATATGCAATTCCTTTAGAGGTTTTCGAAGAAATTAATATTTTATCTATAACTTAAAACAATTTTAATACAGTATTTATGCCTAATTAAAAAAATTATCCAATAATGCTAGTTAGCCGAGTCAGTACAGCTGGAATGAACAACCTGTGAGTGTTCCATAAAGGGTTCAGTCTATTGTTTCGGTGATATAAATGGGAGGTTAACCCTTGAAAGCAGTGTTATGGGCTGGCAATTCAGTAGTTGTTTCACAAAAGATCCAAGTTTTTTATACTTTTCCCTGGTCATTCTTTTTTGATTGATTTAACTTTTCAGCTTTTATGCACGTTATATAGCATGGGTGGGATTTTCAAATGGGCTGTATACCGTGCACAATTGCATACTAGTAACTGCATAAGGCAGTGGATTACACTGGAGTGCTTTTTACAATAGGCATAAGACTGTCAAAAACTCATCTTTCTTTTAGGGAAGTTTGGTTTGTTGTTAGTGTGATAATAACTTGGCACTTTTACAATAAAAAAATTGTACAGTACTTTTCTGAGAAATATAAAATTGCTATCACTGAATTGGCTTTCAAACTTCCAAGTCTAAATTTGCAATTTTATTACGCAAAACTGGATGATATAATAGGAATGCCTCCCAATGATCCCCAGCTTCAAACCTTCATTGCTGAAGTATGTTACTTACAATTGCTGGCTCTGTTGAGGGGTGTTGATTATAGTTCCTGAGCCTTTAGGTGATGTTGAACTATTTGTGCCTAAAACTTCTTGAATGTGTTTACCTTAAAAAACACACTCCAGTATTTTTTCTCGGGGTTATTATTATCATTCATGGATGGAGTGCTAACCTCGTTACGGGCGCATACATCACCTCAAAGGAAATGTGGAGGCAATGCAATCTGATTCAAGCATGGAGAAGACTAAGGGGTTTTAGGTCTTCAGTAATGAACCCCTCCAATGAGGACCTTCAAGTTGTTGTCAGTCTCCTTGTACTTCTTAGGAGGGTTGAGCTATAGGCTACGAGGTCTTTTTACGGAGTTTAACTGTAGCTACACCTGCTCTCGAGGGGTTTAAGTTAAATACTTGCCTCTTGCTATGGCTGGGTAGAGGGGCTGGGTTATGGGATACATGGATACTTTCTAAATATTATATTCATCTGATTTCTCATTTTGGTCTTTGTGGAGTGGTTTATAAAGTGTCCTCAGGGAACATCCATTTTTTGTGCGCCCACTGAATGTTTTGGTATATGTCAGCACAGTGTTTGTGGTGTCCTAAGTGGCTGTCTAATTTGTACAAATTCTAGCATCATCTTCAGTGTGTGTTACAGAGCATTTCATCTGTGTCGATATGAAAATAAAAACAATTGAGAAAAGAACTTGGGTGAGTACAGATGCATTGTAGAGCAGGTTTCATGTGCAGGATTCTAATACTTGCTTGACTACAGTAAACACTCTTCGGGGTCTGATGTTTAGAAAACTGATGATCCCATCTCTTTGCATCCCCTTGACATCTTTCCAATATTTTTTGGTATTTTATTGCAGTCATTTTCTGTGCTTGCTTAATAATCACATAGATCACACTTATAAGGCTTACACAAAAATGAGTTTTATCCCAGCTACAATATTACAGCTGTCTTTCGTGGTACTAGCACAAATATATTTCAGTGATCAGCAGTTGCTACTGCATCGTGTTCTGTCATGTTACAGACTACAGATGCCAGCCTAAATACTCCTGTTAAATGGATTTAACTGGAAAATATATACTATCCTAAATTTTTTTTTCAGAACACAACTCTATTCATAAAATGGAGCTTTGCTTAGTGATGGATTTATCAAACATTACCAAGGTGCATATATATAAATATTGCTTGTATATATGGTTGATGCCTAGTTAATCAAAGTTAATCAGACAACCTGCTTTAAGAAAGGTTTTTAGAGAAGTGATCAATACTAGCATGATATTCTATGTGAATTAACAAAAAAAAGGATGGCAATTTTTTTTTATTTTACACACGAATAAACTTGCTCTCAACATCAACCTCACACCTACTCAAATTAATTTAATATTGAAGCCTACCTACCTATGAACACCCCTAAATTTAACCAGGTATAAAACAATGCCAAAAATACTTAAATTTATATACGTATACATTGTGTGTGTGTGTGTGTGTTTATATAATATTTATATATTATATTAGATATTTTTTTTTTTTTTTTTTCAACAAGTCGGCCGTCTACCACCTGGCTGGTGACCCAAAGAAAGAAAAGAAATCCCAAAAGAAAAATACTTTCATCATCATTCAACACTTTACCACACGCACATTATCACTGTTTTTTCAGAGGTGCTCAGGAATACAACAGTCTAGAAGCAAAACATATAAAGAACACAACATATCTCCAAACTGCCAATATCCCAAAATCCCCTCTTTAAAGATGCAGGCATTGACTTCCCAGTTTCCAGGACTCAAGTCCATATATATGAAAATAACGGTTTCCTGAATCCCTTCACTAAATATTTACTGCTAACACTCCAACAGATCGTCAGGTCCAAGAGTACCATTCGTCTCCATTCACTCCATCTAACACGCTCACGCAGCTTGCTGGAAGTCCAAGCCCCTTACCCACAAAACCTCCTTTAACCCCACTCTCCCAACCCTTTCGAGGACGGACCCTACCCGCCTTCCTTCCCCTATGATTTATATGCTTTCCAAGTCATTCTACTGTGATCCATTCTCTCTAAATGACCAAACCCTCAACAACCCCTCTTCTGCATCTGACTAATACTTTTATTAAACTCCAACACCTTCTCCTAAATTTCCACACTCCGAATTTTCTGCATAATATTTACACCACAACATTGCCCTTTAACAGGACATCTCCGCTGCCTCCACCGTCTCCTCGTGCTGATTTTCCACCCCAAGCTTCACACCCATATAAGAGTGTTGGTACTACTATACTTCATACATTCCCTTCTTTGGCCTCCATAGATAACGTTTTTTGGAATCCAACATATACCTCAACTCGCACACTCACCTTTTTTTCCCTATCAATTCTTTGATTAACCTCATCTTCTATAAATTCCATCCGCCGACTCGTCAACTCCCAAGTATCTGAAAAACAGTTCACTTCTTCCATATCCTCCTCCCTCCAATGTGATATCCAATTTTTTCTTTATCTTAAATCCATTTGACACCCTAATCACCTTTACTCTTTTCTATGTTCACTTTCAACTTTCTACCTTTACACACAGTCCAAAATCATCCACTATAACTTTGCAATTTTTCTTTAGGAATCTCCAATAAGCACTGTATCATCTGCAAAATGTAACTGTGTCAATTCCACATTTTGAATTTGATTCCCTATTTAATCCCACCCCTATCCCAAACACCCTAGATTTACTTCCTTTCCAACCCCATCTAAAATTTATTAAACAACCAATGGTGACCTTATCATCTGTCTAAGACCTACTTTTACACGGGAAGTAGTCTCCCTCTCTTCTACACACCCTAATCCTGGCTCACTATCCTCATAAAAACTCTTTAAGGCATTTAATAACTGACCACTATTCCATATACTATGAAACATCTGCCACATTGTCCTCTATCCACTCTATCATATGCTTTTTCTAAATCATAAATGTCAATGTAAAAACTCTCCCTATCTTTATCTTAAATAATGTTACATATTGCTCTCAATGTATAAAACACCTGGATCTACACATCCCCTACCCACATCTAAAACATCCTTGCTCATCCGCAATCCTACATTCTCTGGTCTTCCACCTCTAATTCTTTCAAATTTATAAACCTACCGTAACACTTTTCACTGGTATACTATGTAGCTTATTCCTCATATAATTTTTACAGTCTATTTTGTTCCTTTCCCTTTATATTGAAGGGTCTATACATGCTCTTGGCCAACCCTAGGTACCTTCCCCTCTTTCATACATTTATAAACAAACACGTACCAACAATCCAACACTATTATCCCACCCATGCTTTGAAAATTTCTGTTCATGATCCCATTCTGTTTCCAGCTGCTCTTACCCCCACTTTCATTTTACGTAATGCCTCATCGTACACTCCCCCACACTTACATTCTGCTTCTATCTTCACTCCTAAAAGATGGTATACTCCCTGACCAGGTGCATGATATTATGCCTTGTTTCTTCCTTAACATTTAAAAGTACCTCTAAAATATTCTCGGCCCATCTTCACCAATACCCATTCACCCATCTACTAAACTCCTATACTCTGTTTTTAATGACAAATCCATATTTTCCACTAGGCTTATAGAAAACTTGTTTAACTCACTCACCAAAATTTTTTTTTCTTATTTTCATTAAAATTTCTTTGACAGTGCCTCTCCCACTCTATCATCTGCTCTCATTTTGCATACTCTCTCAACAATCTCTTTACTTCTTTTACTCTCCTTATACTTGCTCTTCTTATAACACTTCTGCTTTGTAAATAACCTCTCATAAGATCCTTTTTCTTATTTTTATCAACTCCCTTTACTTCATCATTCCACCAATCACTCCTCTTTCCGCCTGCCCCCACCCTCCTATAACCACAACTTCTGCCCACATTCTATTACTGCATTTTTTCTTTTAAAACTATTCCAACCTCCTGAATTGATCGATAAATAGTGTGAAGTGAGTTAGGTCTGTGAGTGCGTAGTGACTGGAGTGCATGCGTGTTAAGTACGAGCATGAACTAAACAGAAAGAAAAATATTAGGGAGTAGAATTAGGAAATTTAAGAATGAGGTGTTAGTGTGTGGACACGGAGATTGGTGGCTGTAGGAGAGGGTGCATAAAGAGGAGAAATGTTTGGTGGGAATGGGAAAAAAAAAAAAAAAAGTGGGTGGTTAGAAAACACAGTACACGAAAGGTTTTTTAAATACCAATACAAGAAGGAAAAAGCATATGAAAAAAAAAAAAATAGCAAGGGCATCCAAAAGAGCAAATGAGAAACTGGGCAAGTTTTTATATAAAACTATGTTGAAAAATAAGAAAACACATTTGAGAGAGAGAGCGAGGAGAGAGGAGAGAGGGAGAGATGAGAGGAGAGAGAGAGAGAGGAGAGGAGAGAGATGAGAGAGAGAGGAGATGAGAGAGAGAGAAGAGAGAGTGAGAGAGAGTGAGATGAGAGTGACGAGGAGTGAGAGGAGTGAGAGAGAGTGAGAGAGTGAGAGAGACGAGAGTGAGAGAGGAGAGAGAGAGAGAGACGAGGAGAGTGAGAGAGAGAGAGAGAGAGAGAGAGTTGAGAGAGTGAGAGTGAGAGAGTGAGAGAGGAGAGAGTGAGAGTGAGAGAGTGAGAGTGAGAGAGTGAGAGAGTGAGAGAGTGAGAGAGTGTGAGGAGAGAGAGAGAGAGAGAGAGGAGAAGAGATGAGGAGAGAAGAGGAGAGAGAGAGAGGAAAGAGGAGAGAGAGAGAGACGAGAGAGAAATACGAGGACCAACTGGTTATGGCAAATTAGAATTCAGGGGTGAGATATGTATGGAGAGAGTATAATGAGCTGTTAAACATGGATAATGAAGGTGAGTTGGCAATTTTATGATAGTACTTTTGGAAGATTAAAAGGAATTTGTAGCAGATTCATGATGTAGATGCAGTACAGGTATATATGTACATAAAATATACAGAATAGCTGTATATACATATACGAGTACAGTAAACCAAAAAAAATCTATACAAGAGCCATTAAGATCATATAATGTTTGCATTTTCAAGCAGAAAACTCTCAGCATGAGTGTTTGAAAATGCAGATCTGTAATATGAATGATATTGGAAGAATTACAGCAGGTATATTGTATTATACATATGTACACCTTAAGAAATCAGTAAACATTAGAAAGGCTAAACTAAATCGAATCATCAACGTCATAACACATTACATTTAAATTTTGAAAAATTGTATATTACCATTACACCAATTTAAGTAAGTTTTCTTTTAAAAATCACCTTTCCAATCATGTGTAATTTCAAGTGTTTGTATAGGAAGCACACAAAGCAAATTTCTATAAATGGAAAAACCTTGAAGCAGCAGAGAACTGCAGATGCCATTTTATAGTACAATACTCAACACAATATGCTGTCCTACATATTTTGCATCAAAGAGCAGAAATTAATGAAATGCGTTCTTAATAGGAAAGCTATAGTTACAAAAAAACTAGAAAGACATTAGTGTGCAGCAAAAACGGACAGCTATGAAAGTGATGAGAATGTGGGCAAAGATATTTTTTGGCTGTTTTAAATAATACTGAACACAATCAATAAATTAAATTTATATATATATATATATATATATATAATATATATATATATATATATATATATATATATATATATATATTTATATATGGAACACAAAAATCCCACAAGGAAAAACACAACAGAAACTGTTATTAATTATGTGAAATTGCTAAACTTGTAGGGTCAGCATCACGTTGATGCAATCCTCCAAAAAGTAGTGTTTGGTAAAAGATCATGTGTGATAACTGTGACCATTTTGTGGCAATGTTCGCTTGTGAGTTAACAATGCATGCGTTAAAAATTTACCCACAAAAAAGGGGGAGGAGAAAGAAAGATGTTAAGTCATTAACTAGTTTTTAGAAGTCCTTCTACTTGGTATGATGAGCCATGAAGGAATATTTTTTTTCAACAGGCAAAATGATGGCAATAAAAATATACAGGATTTGCTTTATTTTCTGTTTTACGATCTCTAAGTGGGGTTATTTGTGCCATTACAGTGGTAATTGCACTAACAAACACCCCCCATAATCTACCTGCCGCGCCGAATAGAAAAAACTTGTGATTATGCTTAAATAGCAACTCTCTTCTTGCCGAATAAGGACTAGCGACAATTTGTGTATGCAATAATTTCGCAAAATCATTCTGAAAATGAGGGAATATTTTTTTCAACAGCAAATAATGAATGGCAATAAAAATATAACGGAATTTGCTTTATTTTCTGTTTTACGCTCTCTAAGTGGGGGTTTATTTGTGCCATTACCAGTGTTATTGCACTTTCACATTATATAATATCTATGTCGTGCGAATAGAAAAAAACTTGTGATTTTTGCTTTAAATTAGCTGGATCTCTTCTTGCGAATAAGACAAGCGACCAATTTGTGTATGCAATCAATTTCGCAAAAATCATTCTGAACCTGAGAAAAATATCTATTTCATTGTGTTTGTTTTATTATTAAATTATTTTTTAAATTATTCCAAAATAATTTTAGTGAAGATTAGGCTAAAATTAAATTGGTTGTTATAATAAGGTTAGGTAAGTTTTCTAAGGTTTTATTGGTACAAAATTATTATTTTTACATTATCATAAATGAAAAAAAAAATGTCTTTAAACATATAAGAGAAAATTTTAGAAGGACTTAGTTTTTAAGAGAGTTCTTCTAATTGAACAATTTTACACTATTCGGCACAACATTTATCTGCGAGTGTGGTATATGTATATAACCAGAACAATCATATGTTAGATTATCGCTGTAAAATGTGATTATATTGGGAAATATAACAAACATCAAAGCAGTGCACACACACACACACGCACACACACACACACACGAATAGGCAGGGCCGGAGCTGACTCTCAACCCCTGCAACCACAATTAGGTGAGTACATTTAAGGACTTAGGTGAGTACACACACACACACACACACACACACACACACACACACACACACAACACACACCACTCACACACACCACACACCACACCACACACACACACACACACACACACACACACACTCACTCCCTCCACACTCACACACTCACACTCCACACTCACCTCACACACACTCACAACTCACACCACTCACACTCACAATCACACACTCACCTCACAACTCACTTACACACTCACTCACACTCACTCACACTCACACTATTTGCATAAAGAAAATATATCATTTAACTGAAAAAAGGATTTTCATAAGAGTCAATTATGCATTTATTTTCCTAAACATACTTCTTTGTTGTTTGCACAGTAATAACGAAACATTGAAATTTGTAATGAATAAAATATGAAATATAGTTGAAATAAATGGTAAATAAATTACTTCAAAATTGCAATGAGGAAGTACTGTAGTATAGAAACGGACAGGTTGGTAGAAGAGCAGAGCGAAATATATAGCGAGGTTGTTTTTTAATATATGGCACGCCATGTACTGTTGTAGTTACTAGTTGTCAAAGGATTTGCCAATAAAACTTGTCTTTTTTTTTTTTTTTTTTTTTTTTTTTAGTGTGTGTGTGTGTGTCTGTGTGTGTGTGTGTGTGTGTGTGTGTGTGTTGTGTGTGTGTCGTGTAGTGGTGTGGTGTGTGTGCTGTTGTGTGGTGTGTGTGTGTGTGTTGTGTGTAGTGTTGTGGTGTGTGTTTCATCGTGTGTTAGTGTGCATGTGTACCTCACCTATTTGTACTCATCTATTTGTGGTTGCAGGGGTCGAGTCTTAGCTCTGGCCCGCCCTTTCACCGGTTGCTAATGGGCCCTCTCTCTCACCGCTCCATGAGCTTTATCAAACCTGTCTTAATATTGTGTATGGTTCCTGCCTCACTACGTCATTTTCTAGGCTATTCCACTGCTTGAAACTCTATGACTGAAGAAATACTTCCTAATATCTCTCTGACTCATTTGTGTCTTCAACTTCCCATTGTGGCCTCTTGTTTCTGTGTCCCCTCCCTGGACCATCATGTCTTTGTCACCTTGTCTATTCCACGCGTATTTTATATGTCGTTATCATGTCTCCCCTGACCCTCCTGTCCTCCAGTGTCGCAGCACGATTTCCTTAATCTTTCTTCATAGGACATTCCCCTTAGCTCTGGACCTAACCTTGTGGCAAACCTTTGACTTACTCTAGTTTCGCTTGACGTGCTTTACAAGTGCGGGTTCCAAACAGGTGCTGCTTACTCAGTGTGCATGTGTGTGTGTGAAGTGTGTGTGTGTGTGTGTGCACATGTGTGTGTGTGCCAGTGCCATGGTTGTGCATGTGTTGTGTGCATGTGTGTGTGTGCATTGTGTGTGTGCTATGTTGTGTGTGTGTGTGTGTGGAATGTGTGTGTGTGTGCATGTGTTGTGTGTGTGGCATGAGTGTGTGTGTGCATGTGGTGTGTGTGCATGTGTGTGTGTGCATGTGTGTGCATGTATGTGTGATGTGTGTGACATGTATGTGAGTGTGCATGTGTGTGTGGCATGTGTGTGTGCTGTGTGTGTGCATGTGTTTTGTGCATGTGTGTGTGTGCACATGCGTGTGTGTTGCTCATGCGTGTGTGTGCACATGGTGTGTGTGCCATGCGTGTGTTGTGTGTGGCGTGTGTTGTGTGTGTGCACGTGCGTGGTGTGTGTGTGGTGTGTGTGTGTGTGTGTGTGTGTGTGGGGTGTGTGTGTGTGTGTGTGTGTAGTTGTCGTGTTTGTGTGTGTGTGTGTGTGGGTGTGTGTGCGTGTGCATGCGTGTGATGTAGGGATCTATAAAATTTAGAGAAAATGATCAAAGAAATACAAGCGAAAATAAATGATGAATAAGTTAGTGCATACAAAGTCTACTATCTGAAAAAAATTTGCAATGCAGAATAAAATTTAACAAAAAAAATACATAGTAGTATTTTATCAGAGAATAAAACATTCATACAGCATTAGAAAGAAGAGGGATTTCAATAACTGAAGACAGATATTATTATTTTCATTGGAATGTGGAAAAACCCAAAGGGGTCATAGAGAATCTGTGAGTGGAGGTAATTCAAATTTGACCTCAAGGAATGGCAGGTTAGCTCGATCTCTGTGGATCACAAGTCCTATATAAGAACAGAGAAAGATCGTAAGGGGAACTAAGTTTAGAGTTCTTTGTATGGAAATTGTTAGTAACACATCTTTAGAAAATTATGTAGAGTCTATAGAGAGTAATTTAACATATTGCAGAGGCAAAATTAATTTTGGGGGTTAATAAAACTGGACTTAAGTTCATAGAGGTGGGACGTACAGTGCATGCACTCTAAAAGGAGGGTCTTGGGTAATTTGCTGTTTAGAAGGGCATCTAAACTGTCATATCTAGTGCTCTGGTAAAGACAGTGATGTGTAAATGATGGTGAAAGTGTTTCTTTTTGGGTCCACCCTGCCCTCAGTGGGAGAGGCTAGCATGTTAACAACAAAACAAAACAGGGAATGTAGAGTGTATGGGCCAGGATGATTAAATCATTTTTAGTTCATTTAAACAAGTATAATATTATGTTTGGAGGTGATTGTTAGAAATATTAACTATAATCCAGTTAGAAGACATAAGAATACAGTATTGAACTTAGATTAAAAAATACAAACAATGGAAATGAGTATAAGTGAGATGACTGCCAGAATGAGTGGCAATATAATGAGCATATGGAATAAAAAAAAAAAAAAAAAAAAAAAAGAACAGAATGGTGTGGGGTTTGAACCAAGTTAAGAGAGTCCTAATACTCCCATGGATTCTTTGCAACTGTTTTTTATGATTTTGTGAGTCGCCCCATTCTGTGGATTGTTTGACAATTGTGGTATTATGATTCAGAGTCAAAAAAAATTTATATGGAGTACTGAGAGGGGACAAAGCATAGACTCAGGACAATTTAAAAATTCATAATTGCAGACAACAGGCAACAGCTGAAATTACTCAGATCTTTGAATATGATATAGGATAACACAATTGGCTATAAATAATTTGCTTGAAGGGACAGGTCAGGTCTGAAACAGTAATATAACTTGCATGGAAAAGTTGCTCATCATTATATTACCGTACAGGAGTTTGTATTCCACTGTACGTTGAGGATGTATTATGTTCGAGAAGTGAAGGACAATGTAGCAAGTTTGAATAACAAATATGTTGCAACTAGTTAACTCCAATGCTGTGAAGGTCTTGTGGTAAGTAATTTACGCAATGATTAAATCACAAAAAAATTACCCTCAGTAATTTTCTGCTGGATTCTTTCATCTTATGATGAATTGTAGCAAACACATAATTAACTGAAATAAAACTGGAAACTTGATATGTTATATAAATCAATTTTTTTTAAATTCTTTAGATATAAACACAATGGGATAAAAATGAATACAATTTTTGAAGAGGATACCATTCACCCTTGAGATCTTGATACCGTACCTCTGACATTAAAATTAAAACTTTCCATTCAGTTTCAACAGATACAAAACCATAATATTTTTTTATTACCGTACATAAAAATACACATTCTGCATGAGAGGCTCAAAAAATGGCATCTTGGCTAATCATTTGTTATATGTTAGGGTGTTATTCTCTTTGTTCCAAAGTCTTAAATTTGTGTTTTAAAAACTTGTAAAAATTTAGGTTACCTATGTGCACTTTCATGTAGTGTTAAATTGTAGAATTCTACCTTAGATTTAACACACACACCCTGCACAAGGATACAGTAAGATATGTTTAAGTGAATACAGTAAATAAACCATTTATGTACTTATACAAATGTAGATCAACTAAAGACTTGACCCACCCTTTCCAAATTAGGCTCAGCTAATTAGCTGTCTTCTTCTCTAACCTAACTGAAGATTATGCCACCCCTACACTACCTAGGGAGGAAGAGGAACATGGGGAAGCCTCACGGGATCACAACAATTATATATATCACAGTATACAGCTACCTGGGGAAAGAGGGAATAGACAATCATCATATAATCCCAATTATAAACCACAGGCCAGTAATTGACAATGATGTATTCAATGGACTGCCTATAAAAAAAAAATAGCTGTAAAAAGGCAGATAGAAAACGTTTTCGCAGAGTTATTTTCATTTAAGTTCTTATTCAAGAATTAACAGTGTCTCACTAATGAATTAATTTAATTGAAACATATTTAAATAAATTGTTGGCATCATTGACTGAAATGCTCTGGAATAACTGATAGGTTTTTGCATGCTTACTCCAGTGTCACCCATTTTTCTGTACAAACAATGTATTATGTGGAAATATATTTTTGAATTTAATCTGAATGGCAACAATGTAAGAGGACACAGAATAACCCATTACTTCCCACTTTACCATAGTCTCGACTGATACTGTACTTAAAGTACAGAGTGGTGAATATTTTGTTCCATGTTAAACAAAATAAAAAAAAAAAAAAAGAATTTCTGTTTTAATTCTTTAAACAAACTGGCAAGAGCAAATCATGTTATCAGATTATGATTTTATTATTATAATGGTGTGTTCCGGTGAATCAAAGTTTGTTCAACAACAAGAACCATAAAATCACCCAAGAAATATGAGTCTCATGCTAATTACTGTAGGAAAACAGAACACCAGAGATGGACACCCACTGACTCGGTAACAAAAATTGATGGCATTTGGTGGTATTAGTTAAGAGAGGAGAAACAAGATTGCTTTCTCAATGCACCAAACTGCCAGTAAAACATAAGAACTTTAAGAAAGAGGAACACTGCAGCAGGGTCTATTGGCCACACTGGGCAAGTCCTTCAAAATTCAACCCACTTACAGAATATTGCTCCAACCACCTTAGTTCTTCCCAACATAAAGCCTCATCTTTAACTTCTGCCTTAAACTTTATCAATCATTGATCAGTTATGTTCAGAATCATTCTGGGAATGGACAGAATGAATGCTAACAATATGTATGGCAATATAATAACAATAAAATCATAATACTTATGTGAGTTGCCATGTATTTTACCTAAAAAATTATTTCAGAAATCGAGGGAGGAAGGTAGGTAGGAGAGGCTAAGAGTACTGTTGTACTTTTGTAGGTAGATAGGTAGGAATTTAGGAGGAGGAGGGAGGGAGGTGGTAGTAGGAGGCTTGAGTTATGGGGGAAAAAGAGTTTTTTGACTGACAGGTAGTAAGATAGGGAGTTAAATCTTGACTAATGAGACCGTGTACGTGTAAGCCAATTCCACCTCGAGTCAGCAGATGTAGAATTACCACTTGCCATAACCAAAATAAATCTACTGTATATAATTTATTGTTTTTTACCTTACCCTCATAAAGTATTCAATAAGTGAAACGCTAATTAAAGAGGTACTACCTCTACATGATTTTAGTTAATAAAAGGAATAAATACTAAGATATAAGAGCTAAGAATATTTCTTTTAGATTAATGTACGTTTTTTAATTATATCTAGACTGGATCCAATGAAGATTTATGATTAGCTATATTTAATAACATCTATATAATACTGTAATATATTAAATATATTTAACTTCGATAATCAAGGATAGAAAATAAATCTAGAGTATTATTGAACAAGAAATCGATACATGACATCAATCATGAGAGCATCCCTGAGGGCATGACGAATGTACAAACACAAAGTCTTTAATCTTTAGTACAGTACAACCGTACAGCACCTGCAGAAAGGGAGGTAATCAGATTTATCCCCCCCCCCCCCCCCCCCCCCATAATATTGTGCTTACGGAAGGGGAGGGTAGCTCCAATTCCTCAGATTCTAAGAACCCTTAAATAGCATCAAGATATTTGCCCTCCTGAAGGGACCAATATCAGAGCCCTGAAGAAAAGAAAAATAATCCCTCAAATTTTAGTATATAGGTGTAAAATACACTTTTAACATTACATAACACTTACAGAATAGTGATAAAGCTTATTTATAATATCTTATATTCTAAAACATAATTATTATGTACAGTATTTTAGTGGAAAAGTTGAACTTGGTATGGAATACACTGAATAAAAGTTGCCTTATGCAACTGACACTGTATAGAAGTGAAGGAGATTACAGTTAAACAGTAGTATAAGCCGATTACCTACATACTTCAGTCATTAAGCCAAGTGTACCGTTAATTAAATTTTACATAAAGTAAGAATGAAGTATAAATAGTGTATATTTCTACATGGAGCAAGAATAAGAGACAACTTTTGAAACAGGCAAAATAAACTTCTTGTATCTAAGATGTCTGAAAATGGTTTCAATCCAAACTTAAATAGCCTGTCATTCCCCATTAAATAGAGATCATTTCATGCATGCTCTTGTCCATGTAATCCTGTTCTCTGTACACCTTCATACACTCGACGAGGACGAGGAGATATGCGAAATAGAAGTTCACATAAAATTTAAAAAATGCATGTGTTAAATGTCCACAAGCTCATAATGAATAAAAGTCCACAAATGTATGAGGACATTTCTGTAGTAGTAGTCTTCAAGGCTTGTGTAGCAGTCTTGTTGAGTCAAGAGCTATTTTTATTTTTATTACGAATGGGTGTTTGACTCAAAAAATAATTTAAAAATTATAACAATTTATTTCCAAGTGAAAAATTACACTCCAATAAACCAGTGAGGTTAGAGGACTATCATTTAAGAGGTTAAGGGTACCGTAGAAAGCAGTTGAGGTTAAGGATACCAGTAGGAAGCAGTCGAGGTTAAGGGTACAGTTAGGAAGCAGTCGAGGTTAAGGGTACAGTAGTAAGCAGTCGAGGTTAAGGTACAGTAGAAGCAGTCGAGGTTAGGGTACGAGATAGGAAGCAGTTCAAGGGTTAAGGGTTACAGTAGGAAGCAGTCGAGGTTAAGGGTACGTAGAAAGCAATCGAGGTTAAGGGTACAGTAGGAAGCAGTCGAGGGTAAGGGTTACAGTAGGAAGGCAGTCGAGGTTAAGGGTACTGTAGGAAGCAGTCGAAGTTAAGGGTTACAGTAGGAAGCAGTCGACGGTTAGGGGTTACAGACAGGAGCAGCCATAGGTTAAGGGGCTCAGCAGGAAGACAGTCGAGGTTAAGGGTACAGTAGGAGCAGTCGAATTAAGGGTTACAGTAGGAAGCAGTCGAGGTAAGGGCTACAAGTAGGAAGCAGTCGATGGTTAAGGGATACAGTAGGAACAGCAGGCTCGAGGTTAAGGGTTACAGTAGGAAGCAGTCGAGTTAAGAATACGTAGGAAGCAGTAAAGGTTAAGGGTACTAAATAGGGAAAGCAGTTGAGGTAGGAAGCAGTTGCTATGAAGCTGTGTTCTAGTATACTTATTTCAACATTTTTCTTTGGGAGTATTTGCAGTCTACCTTATATCGTTTTCGCATAAGAAGTAATTTCAGTATATACTTTAGGGACCTACAATAATTCCTCAGCATCTTCCAGTTGTAAAATTATGAATATAGTATCTTTCTTGCCCGTGCTCAGTAATTCCCATAATTTTTTAGGCATTGAATATTGGCACATACAATATTTCAATACTTTCATAAGGGGCTGAAGTTTCACTTGCACTTTAATGGATTTATGCTCAAGAAGCTTTACAGTCTAAAAAGTTAATGCATTTAAGAATATCATTGCTTGGTGCCTCTTGTTTTGAAGGTTATTGTTATCCCAATTATATTCCAAATTTTCACTTACAAAAAGTGACACCAAACATTCCTCCATTCTGATGGGTGGTTACAGGGCATATTTGCCACGCTCTTCAGTTTTTCTTAGTTATTAGTGGTTTCCTTAATTTTTTTCTTCCTCAAAGTTGTCATTCTTAACTTGAGGAATTCTCTCATCCAGTCAGCTTCAAACTTTCAATGCCTGATGTACTGTAAAATATGGAGAGGTGCATGCAACTATTGGCATGTGCCTGAAAGACTCTGGTCAATGTTACGTTTCATCATTTCAGGGGTTTGTTTTCCGTGCTAAACTTGAAATAAGCTTCTGGAATCAATCCCAAAACTTTATACGAGGTGGGATAATTTCTGGAGTGTAGGTACAATTTACCATTTTATTTTAAAATGGAGTGGTTATTTATCTCCATGAAGTATCTTACTAGTCATGAGAATGTTTGAATTCGTAAGAATGATGTATTTTATAAGAAGGACAGTACACTCAAGTTCAGATTGTGTAGCTGCCAAATTTAACAATATAGTAGCATGGTTAAAATTTTGAAACTTGAATTTTGGTGATATACTGGGAATGCTTCTTCTGGTTGCTTCAAAACTTTTTAAAGCACTGGTATGTTTTTGCTCAGTGGAAGGTTCCTGTTATTGAGCCGTGCAAGTCCCAATCTTGAAATTATTATTCAAGCTAATTGTATATTAATTCCCAGTCAACAATTTGAAATTCCTCATCTTTTGGCCACAACACCATTTAACACTATGCTATCTTATGAGTTAAGTAATTACTATATTGTTTAGGCTGTATAGGGATATTTACCAATTATACTAACATGCAGTAATTAAAAACTATTGCAACCCGATTCCTTGCCGTAAACTAGTTGCCGTTAACTTCCATGAGGTTTAAAACTGAGTGTGCTTACAAATAAAATTTAATAGTTTTGTTTGTAAACTTTATAGAGTATCATAACTTTTCTGAGACACTAAAATAAACTATCAGCTGGGAAAATTAAACCGACATTCATGATGCTTAAACCTACACTATATTATTTATATGCAATTCCTTTAGAGGTTTTCGAAGAAATTAATATTTTATCTATAACTTAAAACAATTTTAATACAGTATTTATGCCTAATTAAAAAAATTATCCAATAATGCTAGTTAGCCGAGTCAGTACAGCTGGAATGAACAACCTGTGAGTGTTCCATAAAGGGTTCAGTCTATTGTTTCGGTGATATAAATGGGAGGTTAACCCTTGAAAGCAGTGTTATGGGCTGGCAATTCAGTAGTTGTTTCACAAAAGATCCAAGTTTTTTATACTTTTCCCTGGTCATTCTTTTTTGATTGATTTAACTTTTCAGCTTTTATGCACGTTATATAGCATGGGTGGGATTTTCAAATGGGCTGTATACCGTGCACAATTGCATACTAGTAACTGCATAAGGCAGTGGATTACACTGGAGTGCTTTTTACAATAGGCATAAGACTGTCAAAAACTCATCTTTCTTTTAGGGAAGTTTGGTTTGTTGTTAGTGTGATAATAACTTGGCACTTTTACAATAAAAAAATTGTACAGTACTTTTCTGAGAAATATAAAATTGCTATCACTGAATTGGCTTTCAAACTTCCAAGTCTAAATTTGCAATTTTATTACGCAAAACTGGATGATATAATAGGAATGCCTCCCAATGATCCCCAGCTTCAAACCTTCATTGCTGAAGTATGTTACTTACAATTGCTGGCTCTGTTGAGGGGTGTTGATTATAGTTCCTGAGCCTTTAGGTGATGTTGAACTATTTGTGCCTAAAACTTCTTGAATGTGTTTACCTTAAAAAACACACTCCAGTATTTTTTCTCGGGGTTATTATTATCATTCATGGATGGAGTGCTAACCTCGTTACGGGCGCATACATCACCTCAAAGGAAATGTGGAGGCAATGCAATCTGATTCAAGCATGGAGAAGACTAAGGGGTTTTAGGTCTTCAGTAATGAACCCCTCCAATGAGGACCTTCAAGTTGTTGTCAGTCTCCTTGTACTTCTTAGGAGGGTTGAGCTATAGGCTACGAGGTCTTTTTACGGAGTTTAACTGTAGCTACACCTGCTCTCGAGGGGTTTAAGTTAAATACTTGCCTCTTGCTATGGCTGGGTAGAGGGGCTGGGTTATGGGATACATGGATACTTTCTAAATATTATATTCATCTGATTTCTCATTTTGGTCTTTGTGGAGTGGTTTATAAAGTGTCCTCAGGGAACATCCATTTTTTGTGCGCCCACTGAATGTTTTGGTATATGTCAGCACAGTGTTTGTGGTGTCCTAAGTGGCTGTCTAATTTGTACAAATTCTAGCATCATCTTCAGTGTGTGTTACAGAGCATTTCATCTGTGTCGATATGAAAATAAAAACAATTGAGAAAAGAACTTGGGTGAGTACAGATGCATTGTAGAGCAGGTTTCATGTGCAGGATTCTAATACTTGCTTGACTACAGTAAACACTCTTCGGGGTCTGATGTTTAGAAAACTGATGATCCCATCTCTTTGCATCCCCTTGACATCTTTCCAATATTTTTTGGTATTTTATTGCAGTCATTTTCTGTGCTTGCTTAATAATCACATAGATCACACTTATAAGGCTTACACAAAAATGAGTTTTATCCCAGCTACAATATTACAGCTGTCTTTCGTGGTACTAGCACAAATATATTTCAGTGATCAGCAGTTGCTACTGCATCGTGTTCTGTCATGTTACAGACTACAGATGCCAGCCTAAATACTCCTGTTAAATGGATTTAACTGGAAAATATATACTATCCTAAATTTTTTTTTCAGAACACAACTCTATTCATAAAATGGAGCTTTGCTTAGTGATGGATTTATCAAACATTACCAAGGTGCATATATATAAATATTGCTTGTATATATGGTTGATGCCTAGTTAATCAAAGTTAATCAGACAACCTGCTTTAAGAAAGGTTTTTAGAGAAGTGATCAATACTAGCATGATATTCTATGTGAATTAACAAAAAAAAGGATGGCAATTTTTTTTTATTTTACACACGAATAAACTTGCTCTCAACATCAACCTCACACCTACTCAAATTAATTTAATATTGAAGCCTACCTACCTATGAACACCCCTAAATTTAACCAGGTATAAAACAATGCCAAAAATACTTAAATTTATATACGTATACATTGTGTGTGTGTGTGTGTGTTTATATAATATTTATATATTATATTAGATATTTTTTTTTTTTTTTTTTCAACAAGTCGGCCGTCTACCACCTGGCTGGTGACCCAAAGAAAGAAAAGAAATCCCAAAAGAAAAATACTTTCATCATCATTCAACACTTTACCACACGCACATTATCACTGTTTTTTCAGAGGTGCTCAGGA
This sequence comes from Cherax quadricarinatus, assembly GCF_026875155.1. Taxonomy (NCBI): domain Eukaryota; kingdom Metazoa; phylum Arthropoda; class Malacostraca; order Decapoda; family Parastacidae; genus Cherax; species Cherax quadricarinatus. The sequence continues at coordinate 34,862 of NW_026506577.1, forward strand.
ATACAACAGTCTAGAAGCAAAACATATAAAGAACACAACATATCTCCAAACTGCCAATATCCCAAAATCCCCTCTTTAAAGATGCAGGCATTGACTTCCCAGTTTCCAGGACTCAAGTCCATATATATGAAAATAACGGTTTCCTGAATCCCTTCACTAAATATTTACTGCTAACACTCCAACAGATCGTCAGGTCCAAGAGTACCATTCGTCTCCATTCACTCCATCTAACACGCTCACGCAGCTTGCTGGAAGTCCAAGCCCCTTACCCACAAAACCTCCTTTAACCCCACTCTCCCAACCCTTTCGAGGACGGACCCTACCCGCCTTCCTTCCCCTATGATTTATATGCTTTCCAAGTCATTCTACTGTGATCCATTCTCTCTAAATGACCAAACCCTCAACAACCCCTCTTCTGCATCTGACTAATACTTTTATTAAACTCCAACACCTTCTCCTAAATTTCCACACTCCGAATTTTCTGCATAATATTTACACCACAACATTGCCCTTTAACAGGACATCTCCGCTGCCTCCACCGTCTCCTCGTGCTGATTTTCCACCCCAAGCTTCACACCCATATAAGAGTGTTGGTACTACTATACTTCATACATTCCCTTCTTTGGCCTCCATAGATAACGTTTTTTGGAATCCAACATATACCTCAACTCGCACACTCACCTTTTTTTCCCTATCAATTCTTTGATTAACCTCATCTTCTATAAATTCCATCCGCCGACTCGTCAACTCCCAAGTATCTGAAAAACAGTTCACTTCTTCCATATCCTCCTCCCTCCAATGTGATATCCAATTTTTTCTTTATCTTAAATCCATTTGACACCCTAATCACCTTTACTCTTTTCTATGTTCACTTTCAACTTTCTACCTTTACACACAGTCCAAAATCATCCACTATAACTTTGCAATTTTTCTTTAGGAATCTCCAATAAGCACTGTATCATCTGCAAAATGTAACTGTGTCAATTCCACATTTTGAATTTGATTCCCTATTTAATCCCACCCCTATCCCAAACACCCTAGATTTACTTCCTTTCCAACCCCATCTAAAATTTATTAAACAACCAATGGTGACCTTATCATCTGTCTAAGACCTACTTTTACACGGGAAGTAGTCTCCCTCTCTTCTACACACCCTAATCCTGGCTCACTATCCTCATAAAAACTCTTTAAGGCATTTAATAACTGACCACTATTCCATATACTATGAAACATCTGCCACATTGTCCTCTATCCACTCTATCATATGCTTTTTCTAAATCATAAATGTCAATGTAAAAACTCTCCCTATCTTTATCTTAAATAATGTTACATATTGCTCTCAATGTATAAAACACCTGGATCTACACATCCCCTACCCACATCTAAAACATCCTTGCTCATCCGCAATCCTACATTCTCTGGTCTTCCACCTCTAATTCTTTCAAATTTATAAACCTACCGTAACACTTTTCACTGGTATACTATGTAGCTTATTCCTCATATAATTTTTACAGTCTATTTTGTTCCTTTCCCTTTATATTGAAGGGTCTATACATGCTCTTGGCCAACCCTAGGTACCTTCCCCTCTTTCATACATTTATAAACAAACACGTACCAACAATCCAACACTATTATCCCACCCATGCTTTGAAAATTTCTGTTCATGATCCCATTCTGTTTCCAGCTGCTCTTACCCCCACTTTCATTTTACGTAATGCCTCATCGTACACTCCCCCACACTTACATTCTGCTTCTATCTTCACTCCTAAAAGATGGTATACTCCCTGACCAGGTGCATGATATTATGCCTTGTTTCTTCCTTAACATTTAAAAGTACCTCTAAAATATTCTCGGCCCATCTTCACCAATACCCATTCACCCATCTACTAAACTCCTATACTCTGTTTTTAATGACAAATCCATATTTTCCACTAGGCTTATAGAAAACTTGTTTAACTCACTCACCAAAATTTTTTTTTCTTATTTTCATTAAAATTTCTTTGACAGTGCCTCTCCCACTCTATCATCTGCTCTCATTTTGCATACTCTCTCAACAATCTCTTTACTTCTTTTACTCTCCTTATACTTGCTCTTCTTATAACACTTCTGCTTTGTAAATAACCTCTCATAAGATCCTTTTTCTTATTTTTATCAACTCCCTTTACTTCATCATTCCACCAATCACTCCTCTTTCCGCCTGCCCCCACCCTCCTATAACCACAACTTCTGCCCACATTCTATTACTGCATTTTTTCTTTTAAAACT
>NW_026506578.1:0-74443 GCF_026875155.1 Cherax quadricarinatus
GGAAATCCTAGGGACTAGTACCAAACTTGCACATGAAAATCACTCACTCGAAAGCAAAGACTTGGAGACGATGCACCATCCCCCCAATGAAAAGCAGGGGTGTCACTAGCACGTTAAGAGACCATACAATAAGTGTCAGGGGCCCGAGACTGTTCAACTGCCTCCCAGCACACATAAGGGGGATTACCAACAGACCCCTGGCAGTCTTCAAGCTGGCACTGGACAAGTACCTAAAGTCAGTTCCTTATCAGCCGGGCTGTGGCTCGTACGTTGGTTTGCGTGCAGCCAGCAGCAACAGCCTGGTTGATCAGGGGCTGATCCACCGGGAGGCCTGGTCGCGGACCGGGCCGCGGGGACGTTGACCCTCGAAACTCTCTCCAGGTAAAACTCCAGAGAATTTGGAGCTGGACATTTAAATAAGGTGTGGGGCTACCAGAAGTACTAAGACGGCTGAAGAGCAGCTGTTGAGCTGGTTTGAACATTTAAGAGAAGATGGAGCAAATTAAGATGATTAGGAGGGTACAGTACATAAATCTTGGAAAGGAGGAGTATTATAATTATAATAATGGGGGAGCACTAAACCTGTAGGAATATACAGTGCATGTGGGGGGGATGGAAGGTATTCAGGCTCAATTAAGGGAACTGGAACATAGATCCAATTCCCTAGATCAAGAGCCCCTCACCAGCATCAAGGAACCTCCCTTGAGGGGAGAAAGGAGTAGAGGTCATCTCAGGAAAGGCTAGAGGAAGGAGGAGTAAAGGAGGTTTTGAGCGCTAAGAGCATAGACGTCCAACAGACTGGTGTGAGCACATTAGATAGGAGTGGAGGCAACTGGTTTTTAAGACCTGGCATGGTGTCAAAGTAAGGTCATATTTATAAAAGAATTCAGGGATACCAGTTAGCTGGGCTTGAATTTGGAGGTAGTAAGTTGAGTGCCTGTACCTTGAAGAAAGGGTGAGGATGTTGCAGCTTAGAGAGCCATCTGAGCTGTAATGTCGGCATACTTCTGGTTAAACTGACTTTTTTCTCTTTTCAATCACTCTACCTTGGTGAAATGGCCAGTGTATTAAAAAATTAGGTAATGTCTATATGTGCTGCAGTGAAACTGTTGGTGCTAAGAGAAAAATATTTAAGCTGAAAATTAATTCTTTTAATACTTTGTAAACATATTTTCTTCCTCTTTGGGTCACCCTGCCTCGGTTGGAGATGGCCGACTTGTTGAAAAAAAAAAATATTATAATCAAACTAAGCACTAAACCCACAAGGGTCATACAGTTTTGTAAACAGCTTGCATCAAAAGTTAGTGGAACACTAAAATTTCAACTCAATCAGGGCCAGAGGGGGGTCCCTAGCTGTGGCTCATCTGACTGATCAAAACATGATAAATCCAAAGACAACTTTATTGGGAAAGATATATTTTTTTTTTAACATGTCAACCGTTTCCCACTGAGGCAGGTTGACCCAAAAAGAAAGAAAAAACTTTCAGCATCATTCAACACTTTCACCATCACTGATATATATTTTTGAAGATATACTACATATATGACAAAAAAAAAATTATACTAATTGATGTTTAGTAGAATCAAAGCATTACCTTACAATAGTTCTTTCTTATTAATGGACCACCCCTTTCTCTGACACATCTTATAATGCTGCTGTGCTTCTCTACCTTATGGCCAAGCATAGGTTAGGTAAGTTTGTCAGGAAACAGGGTAAGTGTTTCCTGATGTGGGTCTTAGTCATATGATGACCCACAGCTGGAGCTTCTGGTCATCTGACCAAGGCCATCCACTGGCTTACCCCTCCACCCCTTTAAATATTAAGGTTATAATTGTAACCTTATATGGAGGTGAGAATTACAATGCCTACAGTTTAGAGGAGGAGTTTGAGACATTGGCTGTTTGGAGTGAATCTAAACTGCCGTATCTGAGTGCCTCTGCCAAGACAATGATTATATATGAATGATGATGAAAGTGTTGAATAATGATGAAAGTTTTTTCTTTCTTTTTGGGTTACTCTACCTCGGTGGGAAACGGCAACACATTAAAAAAAAAAAGGGGGGGGGGGCTAAGCATCTGAAGGTGTAGGCCAAATTGGAAGAAGACTTGGGACTGTGTATTTGATGGTTCAGGTAACATCAGTCCACAGCAGCAGGCACAGCTTGCCTACACTCCACATTAGTATAACATTAATTTTTATTAAAAAATGAATGAACATCAGAATTCATAGTTTACTGGACGTGATCAACTTGAACTGACGTAAGGTGAATCAAGTCATTCATTATATAATTTTATGTAGTGTGCATTATTACATGTTTACATTATACAGTAGCATGTTTATACTTACCAGAGATTATACAGTAGCATGTTTATACTTACCATACATTATACAGTAGCATGTTTATACTTACCATACATTATACAGTAGCATGTTTATACTTACCAGAGATTATACAGTAGCATGTTTATACTTACCAGAGATTATACAGTAGCATGTTTATACTTACCATACATTATACAGTAGCATGTTTATACTTACCAGAGATTATACAGTAGCATGTTTATACTTACCAGAGATTATACAGTAGCATGTTTATACTTACCAGAGATTATACAGTAGCATGTTTTATACTTACCAGAGATTATACAGTAGCATGTTTTATACTTACCAGAGATTATACAGTAGCATGTTTATTACTTACCAGAGATTATACAGTAGCATGTTTATACTTACCATACATTATACAGTAGCATGTTTATACTTACCATACATTATACAGTAGCATGTTTATACTTACCAGAGATTATACAGTAGCATGTTTATACTTACCATACATTATACAGTAGCATGTTTATACTTACCAGAGATTATACAGTAGCATGTTTATACTTACCAGAGATTATACACTAGCATGTTTATACTTACCAGAGATTTATACAGTAGCATGTTTATACTTACCAGAATTATACAGTAGCATGTTTATACTTACCAGAGATTATACAGTAGCATGTTTATACTTACCAGAGATTATACAGTAGCATGTTTATACTTACCAGAGATTATACAGTAGCATGTTTATACTTACCAGAGATTATACAGTAGCATGTTTATACTTACCATACATTATACAGTAGCATGTTTATACTTACCATACATTATACAGTAGCATGTTTATACTTACCAGAGATTATACAGTAGCATGTTTATACTTACCATACATTATACAGTAGCATGTTTATACTTACCAGAGATTATACAGTAGCATGTTTATACTTACCAGAGATTATAGAGTAGCATGTTTATACTTACCAGAGATTATACAGTAGCATGTTTATACTTACCAAGATTATACAGTACATGTTATACTTACCAGAGATTATACACTAGCATGTTTATACTTACCAGAGATTATACAGTAGCATGTTTATACTTACCAGAGATTATACACTAGCATGTTTATACTTACCAGAGATTATACAGTAGCATGTTTATACTTACCAGAGATTATACAGTAGCATGTTTATACTTACCATAATTATACAGTAGCATGTTTATACTTACCAGAGATTATACAGTAGCATGTTTATACTTACCAGAGATTATACACTAGCATGTTTATACTTACCAGAGATTATACAGTAGCATGTTTATACTTACCAGAGATTATACAGTAGCATGTTTATACTTACCATACATTATACAGTAGCATGTTTATACTTACCAGAGATTATACAGTAGCATGTTTATACTTACCAGAGATTATACAGTAGCATGTTTATACTTACCAGAGATTATACAGTAGCATGTTTATACTTACCATACATTATACAGTAGCATGTTTATACTTACCATACATTATACAGTAGCATGTTTATACTTACCATACATTATACAGTAGCATGTTTATACTTACCAGAGATTTACAATTTATGTAACTCAGGTTCTACTCTTAATTTTTTTTTTTTTAACAAGTCGGCCGTCTCCCACCGAGGCAGGGTGACCCAAAAAAGAAAGAAAATCCCCAAAAAGAAAATACTTTCATCATCATTCAACACTTTCACCACACTCACACATTATCACTGTTTTTGCAGAGGTGCTCAGAATACAACAGTCTAGAAGCATACACATATAAAGATACACAACATATCCCTCCAAACTGCCAATATCCCAAACCCCTCCTTTAAAGTGCAGGCATTGTACTTCCCATTTCCAGGACTCAAGTCCGACTATATGAAAAATAACCGGTTTCCCTGAATCCCTTCACTAAATATTACCCTGCTCACACTCCAACAGATCGTCAGGTCCCAAGTACCATTCGTCTCCATTCACTCCTATCTAACACGCTCATGCACGCTTGCTGGAAGTTCAAGCCCCTTGCCCACAAAACCTCCTTTACCCCCTCTTTCCAACCCTTTCGAGGACGACCCCTACCCCTCCTTCCTTCCCCTATAGATTTATATGCTTTCCATGTCATTCTACTTTGATCCATTCTCTCTAAATGACCAAACCACCTCAACAACCCCTCTTCTGCCCTCTGACTAATGCTTTTATTAACTCCACACCTTCTCCTAATTTCCACACTCCGAATTTTCTGCATAATATTTACACCACACATTGCCCTTAGACACTGTAGTGTGTCTTGTAAGACTGTAGTGTGTCTTGTAAGACTGTAGTGTGTCTTGTAAGACTGTAGTGTGTCTTGTTAGACTGTAGTGTGTCTTGTAAGACTGTAGTGTGTCTTGTTAGACTGTAGTGTGTCTTGTAACACTGCAGTGTGTCTTGTTAGACTGTAATGTGTCTTGTTAGACTGTAGTGTGTCTTGTTAGACTGTAGTGTGTCTTGTAAGACTGTAGTGTGTCCTGTAAGACTGCAGTGAGTCTTGTAAGACTGTAGTGTGTCTTGTAAGACTGTAGTGTTTATTGTAAAACTGTAGTGTGTCTTGTAAGACAGTAGTGTGTCTTGTAAGACTGTAGTGTGTCTTGCAAGAATACATAGTGTCTTGTAAGACTGTAGTGTGCCTTGTAAGACTACAATGCGTCTTGTAAGACTGTAGTTTGTCTTGAAAGACTGTAGTGTGTCTTGTAAGACTGCAGTGTGTCTTGTAAGACTGTAGTGTGTCTTGTAGGACTGTAGTGTGTCTTTTAAGACTGTAGTGTGTCTTGTAAGACTGTAGTGTGTCTTGTAAGACTGCAGTGTGTCTTGTAAGACTGTAGTGTGTCTTGTAAGACTGCAGTGTGTCTTGTAAGACTGTATGTTCTTGTATACTGTGTCTTGTAAACTGAGTGTGTCTTGTAAGACTGCAGTGTGTCTTGAAAGCAGGTTTTGGTAGTGTGTCTTGTAAGACTGAAGTGTGTCTTGTAAGAGAGGGCTTGAGACTGTGTGTCTCTGTAAGACTGAGTGGTCTTGTAAACTGTAGTGTGTCTTGTAAAGACTATAGTGTGTCTTGTAAGACTGTAGTGTGTCTTGTAAGACTGTAGTGTGTCCTACTAAGACTGTAGTGTGTCTTGTAAGACTGTAGTGTGTCTTTTAAGACTGTAGTGTGTCTATGAAGACTGTATTGTGTCTGTAAGACTGTAGTGTGTCTAGTAAGACTGTAGTGTGTCTCGTAAGACTGTAGTGTGTCTTGTAAGACTAGACTGTGTCTTGTAAGACTGTAGTGTTTTTTGTAAGACTAGCGTGTCTTGTAAGACTGTAGTGTGTTTTGTAAGACTATAGTGTGTCTGTAAGACTGTGTGTTCTTTTAAGTACTGCAGTTGTCTTTTTAAACTAAGTGTGTCTTGTAAGACTGTAGTTGTCTTGTAAGACTAGTGTGTCTTGTAAGACTGTGTGTTTTAAGACTGTAGTGTATCTTTTAAGACTGTAGTGTGTCTTGAAAGACTGTAGTGTGTCTTGCAAGAATACAGAGTGTCTTGTAAGACTGTAGTGTGCCTTGTAAGACTACAGTGTGTCTTGTAAGACTGTAGTGTGTCTTATAAGACTGTAGTGTGGCTTGTAAGACTGTAGTGTATCTTGTAAGACTGTAGTGTGTCTTGTAAGACTGTAGTGTGTCTTGTTAGACTGTAATGTGTGTTGTAAGACTGTAGTGTGTCTTGTAAGACTGTAGTGTGTCTTGGAAGACTGTAGTGTATCTTGTAAGACTGTAGTGTGTCTTGAAAGACAATAGTGTGTCTTGTAAGACTGTAGTGTGTCTTCTAAGACTGCAGTGTGTCTCGTAAGACTAGACTTTGTCTTGCAAAACTACAGTGTGTCTTGCAAGACTGTAGTGTGTCTTGTAAGACTGTAGTGTGTCTTGCAAGACTAGACTGTGTCTTCTACGAGTGCAGTGTGTCTTGAAAGACTGTAGTATGTCTTGTAAGACTGCAGTGTGTCTTGTAAGACTGTAGTGTGTCTTGTAATACTGTAGTGTGTCTTGTAAGACTGCAGTGTGTCTTGTAAGACAGCAGTGAGTCTTGTAATGCTGTATTGTGTCTTGTAATACTGTAGTGTGTCTTGTAAGACTGTAGTGTGTCTTGTAAGACTGAAGTGTGTCTTGTAAGACTATAGTGTGTCTTGTAAGACTGCAGTGAGTCTTGTAAGGCTGTAGTGTGTCTCGTAATACTGTAGTGTGTCTTGTAAGACTGTAATGTGTCTTGTAAGACTGTAGTGTGTCTTGTAAGACTGTAGTGTGTCTTGTAAGACTGTAGTGTACCTACTAAGACTGTAGTATGTCTTGTAAGACTGTAGTGTGTCTTTTAAGACTACAGTGAGTCTAGTAAGACTGTAGTGTGTCTCGTAAGACTGTAGTGTGTCTAGTAAGACTGTAGAGTGTCTCGTAAGACTGTAGTGTGTCTTGTAAGACTAGACTGTGTCTTGTAAGACTGTAGTGTTTTTTGTAAGACTGTAGTGTGTCTTGTAAGACTGTAATGTGTCTTGTAAGGATGTAGTGTGTCTTGTAAGACTAGACTGTTTCTTGTAAGACTGTAGTGTGTCTTGCAAGACTTTAATGTGTCTTGTAAGACTGTAGTGTGTCTTGTAAGACTGTAGTGTGTCTTCTAAGACTACAGTTTGTCTTGTAAGACTGTAGTGTGTCTTGTAAGACTAGACTGTGTCTTGTAAGACTGTAGTGAGTCTTGTAAGACTACAGTTTGTCTTGTAAGACTGTAGAGTGTCTTGCAAGACTGTAGTGTCTTCTAGGACTGTAGTGTGTCTTGTAAGACTAGACTGTGTCTTGTGAGACTACAGAGTGTATTGTAAGACTGTAGTGTGCCTTGTAAGACTGTAGTGTGTCTTGTAAGACTAGACTATGTCTTGTAAGACTGTAGTTTGTCTTGTAAGACTGTAGTAAGTCTTGTAAGACTAGACTGTGCCTTGTAAGACTGTAGTGTGTCTTGTAAGACTGTATATTCTTGTAAAACTGTTGTGTGTCTTGTAAGACTGTAGTGTGTTTTGTAAGACTGTAGTGTGTCTTGTAAGTGTGTAGTGTGTCTTGTAAGAGTGTAGTGTGTCTTGATAGACTACAGTGTGTCTTGTAATACTATAATGTGTCTTGTAAGACTGTGGTGTGTCTTGTAAGACTCTAGTGTGTCTTGTAAGACTGTAGTGTTTATTGTAAAACTGTAGTGTGTCTTGTAAGACAGTAGTGTGTCTTGTAAGACTGTAGTGTGTCTTGCAAGAATACAGAGTGTCTTGTAAGACTGTAGTGTGCCTTGTAAGACTACAGTGTGTCTTGTAAGACTGTAGTTTGTCTTGAAAGACTGTAGTGTGTCTTGTAAGACTGCAGTGTGTCTTGTAAGACTGTAGTGTGTCTTGTAACACTGTAGGGTGTTTTGTAAGACTGTAGTGTGTCTTGTAAGACTGTAGTTTGTCTTGTAAGACTGTAGTGTATCTTGTTAGACTGTAGTGTGTCTTGTAAGACTGTAGTGTATCTTGTAAGACTGTAGTGTGTCTTGTAAGACTGTAGTGTGTCTTGTAAGACTGTAGTGTGTCTTGTAAGACTGTAGTGTGTCTTGTAAGACTGTAGTGTGTCTTGTAAGACTGTAGTGTGTCTTGTAAGACTGTAGTGGTCTTGTAAGACTGCGTGTGTCTTGTAAGACTGTAGTGTGTCTTGTAAGACTGTAGTGTGTCTTGTAAGACTGTAGTGTATCTTGTAAGACTCTAGTGTGTCTTGTAAAACTGTAGTGTGTCTTGTAAGACTGTAGTGTGTCTTGTAAGACTGTAGTGTTTATTGTAAGACTGTAGTGTGTCTTTTAAGACTGTAGTTTGTCTTGTAAGACTGTAGTGTTTATTGTAAGACTGTAGAGTGTCTTTTAAGACTGTAGTGTATCTTTAAAGACTGTAGTGTGTCTTGAAAGACTGTAGTGTGTCTTGCCCTCTCCCTACAGCATTACCTTGTACCCAAGGACTGAGGTACAACGTTTCGCCCACAGCTTTGTACTACCCAAGTTCTAAGGAATCACTTGTGTGTACAATGTTTCGCCCACAGGAAAGGAAGGGATTACTAACCTAACCTAACCTAACCTTGAAACAGCTGACTGAGCAACCACTAGCCCCTTACCCTAGGGTCTTGACCTGTCTGGCACTTCCACAAAAAACCTAACCCATTTCCCAGAGGCAAGCCTGAGGGAGAGGAGGTAGGTGGTTGCATTGGGTCTATTATACAGATTGTTGCAGTGTTCCACCTAACTGCCTAACCTACCCTAAGCCCCACTTTTGAGATGTGCTTGACTAATTCATTGTCCCTGTGGTGCCCTCGACACAGGTTAGCATACCTTGGAGTTCACCTCCATAACTCACTTGTGACTGGTGGAAGGACAGGTGACGGCTTTTAGTCATGTGACCTGCCAGTTCGTATATATAGCAAGCTGGGGAGACAGTCTTTTAGACATTGTACCAGTGGGATCTGCAGTTTCTACCAGCCTGATGACGTAGCGTAATCTACAGAAACGCGTTGCTGACTAGAGGACCTTCGACGACTTCGCCCTCCTGCAGTGGATACAGTGAGGCCCTTCGACCATGTTCTCCTGCCCCGGTATTGGCTTTTTACTGGTTGTTTTTCTTAACACTTGTTTGCCCTCTCCCTACAGCATTAAAACCCTTTTACCCAAGGACTGAGGTACAACGTTTCGCCCACAGCTTTGTACTACCCAAGTTCTAAGGAATCACTTGTGTGTACAATGTTTTGCCCACAGGAAGGAAGGGATTTTCTAACCTAACCTAACCTAACCCTTTAAAAAGCTGACTGAGCAACCACTAGCCCCTTACCCTGGGGCTTGACCTGTCTGGCATTCCACAAAAACCTAACCCATTTCCCCATTGGCTTTTATGGGTTTTTTAAATTTTTGCCCTTTTTTTTTAAAAGTTTGGGGGCCCCTTTTTAAAATTTTTTTTTTTGTTTTTAAAATGGGGGGAAAAGGGTTTTAAATTTTCCCTTTTTTTGGGTTTTAAAAAGGGGTTTTTTAAATTGGATTCCAAAAAACTCCATTCCCCCAACAACCCTGAGGAGGTGTGTTATTTCAAAGGTTTAGACAAAGGGAAACATGCTTTTCTCCAACTGAGGGCCCTGACCCCTTTCAAATTTAAGGGGGAAGATTACCTTTTTAAATACTTGCTTCTATCAACTTTTCTTCTACCCTACAGGGCTTCCCTGTGTAGCAACGTTAAAAATAAAGATCCAACGGCATTGTGCTACCTAACAATCTGGTATTATCACTTTTAAATGTTTTCGTCAACCTGCAACAAAGGGTTTTCTTGTACAACCCCCACTTCGACAACTCTACTGGAGAACCGGGTTTGAGAGCGCCCTGCCCTCCAAAAAAACCTAGGGCCACCTCCTGACACTTAAAGGATTCGTTTCATTCTATTGTTTCAGACAAGGGAAACAATGCTCTTCTCCAGACTGAGGGACTGACCACCCCTCAAAACTTTAAGGGTGAGGCCCTATTACATCGTCTTCAAGTATCTTCTGCTTCTATCAACTTTTCTGTACTCGACTAAGACTACTGTGTAGGCCGAAACGTTTCGAAATAAAATTACTGTTGCATTGTGTCCCTAACAATCTTCGTTTTCATACCATTTTAATGTCATTCTGTCAGACACTGCAACACAAGGGTATCTTGGTACAACCACTTCGACAACCTCTACTAGTGAGACGGCTGGGTTTAGAGGCTGCCTCCCAAAGCAACCTAATCCCTCCTGGCACATAAAGGCCCATTCTGTCACTTCAACTTCATTTGTTTCAGACAACGGAACAATGCTCTTCTCCAGACTGAGGGACTGACCACCTCAAAACTTTAAGGGGATGGACTGATTACATCGTCTTCAAGTTCTTTCTTCTATCAATTTTCTGTACTCGACTGAAGAAGCCTACTGTGTAGGCGAAACGTTTCGAAATAAAGATACCTAACTGTTGCATATGTGTCTTACCTAACAATCTGTCGGTATTTCATACCATTTTTAATGTTCATTCTGTCAGCACTGCAACACAAGGGTATCTTGGTACAGACCACTTCGACAACCTCTACTAGTGAGAACGGCTGGGTTTGAGAAGGACCTGCCCTCCAAAGCAACCTACGTCTCACCTCCTGGCACTATATAAGGCCCCATTCTGTCACTTCAACTTCATATTGTTTCAGACAACGGAACAATGCTTTCTCCAGACTGAGGGACTGACCACCTCAAAACTTTAAGGGTGATGGACTGATTACATCGTCTTCAGTATCTTCTGCTTCTATCAACTTTTCTGTACTCGACTGAAGAAGCCTACTGTGTAGGCGAAACGTTTCGAAATAAAGATACCAACTGTTTCATTGTTCTTACCCAACAATCTGTCGGTATTTCTACCCTTTTATTTCATTCTGTCAGACACGCAAACAAGGGGATCTTGGTACAGACCACTTCGACAACCTTACTAGTGAGAAGGGTGGGTTTTTAAAGGCCCGCCCTCCCAAAGGCCCAGTCTCCCTCCTGGGGACTTATAAAAACCCATTCTGTCACTTAAAATTTTATTGTTTCAGACAAAGGAACAAAGTCTTCTCCCGACGAGGATGACCCCTCAAAACTTTAAAGGGTGATGGACATTACTCGTCTTCAAGTATCTTTGCTTCTATCAATTTTCGTACTCGACTGAAGAACCACGTGTAGGGGAAACGTTTTGAAATAAAGATACCTAATGTTGGGAATGTGTCTTTTAAAATCTGTCGGGATTTCATACCATTTTAATGTTATTCTGTCAACCTGCAACACAAGGTATCTGGTAAAACCCTTCGACAACCTTAAGTGAGAACGGTGGGGTTTTAAAAAGGACCCCTCCCCCAAAACAACCCAGTTCCCTCCGGGACTATATTTTTTTTTTTTTTTTTTTTTTTTTTTTTTTTTTTTTTTTTTTTTTTTTTTTTTTTTTTTTTTTTTTTTTTTTTTTTTTTTTTTTCCCCCCCCCCCCCCCCCCCCCCCCCCCCCCCCCCCCCCCCCCCCCCCCCCCCCCCCCCCCCCCCCCCCCCCCCCCCCACTGCACTCCCCAGGTCTTTACGTTTTGGGGGTTTTCCTCTATTTTTGTTCCAGAATTTGTTTGTACTCTGATGAAGATTAATTCTCATGTTTTTCCATATCTGAGTAATTGAAATTTCCCCATCGTTGAACTTCATAAATTTTTTTTCTGCAGCCACTGAAAAGATTTGGTTGATGTTGCCTGGAGCTTTTCAGTGTCTGCAATGGAAACACTGTATGCAGATTCGGGTGTCACTGCAAAGGAAGACACGGTGCTGTGGCTGACTCCTTGTCTAGTGGGAAAAGGATAGGAACAAGAGGGGAGCGGTACGGCCCTTTGGGGAACAGAGCTTTTCCCGAGCTGCCTCGACTTTACTCTGTTGACACACTCTCTTGTTCTGTTATGAGGAAATTATAGATCCATCGACCGACTTTCCTTTAACCCTTTAGCACGCATTTTGTGCCTATTCCCCAGGGTCACATTTGTCAAAGGGCCTTTTGCAAAGTCTGATATATTACATCTGTTCTTTTTTCTTCTAGTGCTTTGGGCCCTTTCGTAGTGGCCAAGTTGAGACAAAGGACGACCTGTTTCAAAACCCATGTTGCCCTGGTTTGTAACTGAGGGGTTTCAAATGGTGGGATCTTGCTTCTTAGGCCCTTTAAAAGATTTTTATGATAGGGATGTTAGGCTATTGGCCCCTGTAGTTTTTTGCTGTTGCTTTACGCCCCCTTTGTGAGTGGGGCATTCTTTTTTTTTTAAACGTGGGACACCCCGTTCCATGCTCCCTCTCCATAGGATGGAAAAGGCTCGTGATAGGGGCTTCTTGCAGTTCTTGATGAACACAGAGTTCCATGAGTCTGGCCCTGGGGCAAGTGCATGGGCATGTCATTTTATCGCCTTGTTTCGAAGTCATTTGGCGCAGATAACATCGCGATAGGCTTGTGTTAAACAAATTTTGTGGCTCTCATCGATAAAAAATTCATTTTGATCTTCGACTCTCAGTCCTGGTTAGCGGCTTGCTAACACTGAGTCATATTGGGGGACTTGAGTAGCTCACTCATTTCCTGCTGTCATCTGTGTAGGACCCATCCTTGTTTAAGTAGGGGCCCAATACTGGACGTTGTTCTCGATTTTGATTTGGCATAGGAGAAGAAATACTTTGGGTTTCTTCGATTCATTTATGGGCTTTTAGTTCTTCCCCGCGATTCCTGACTCCCTAAAGGATACTTTAAGCTTTAAGGTCGATGCTTTGCTATTTCTCTGACCAGTGTCTCTCTAAACGCATTTCAGATATATTACCTCTTTTAGCCGCTCTGGTTATTCTTTTTTCCGTCGCCTGTAAAGGGAGCGCCTGTCTCTTTCTGTTTTACATCTACTCCTCCTTTTTCTTAGAGAATAAGCCTTGTGCTTACATCGAGTGCCACCGAGTTAACTTGTTTCTAAGCATAAGTTGGGGTCTGTGTTGCTTAGTATATCCTTCCCAGCTTATATCGTTTAGGACTTGGTTTACTTGGTCCCACATTAATGTTTTTGTTATTGAAGTTTGAAATTCGTGAATGCTCCCTCACGTGACTAATCTCAATTAATTCGGTCCTGGGCTTCTCCGCGCAATACATGACTGAACTCAATTATTTTGTAACTGAGTATATTGTTTTTGATTATGGTGATATTTTCTTATTCTTATCAGAACATCATTGTAGTGAAGATGAAGGTCTGAGTGTATTCCTCCAGTCTATAAGGCTCTTATTATTTGCTGGTTTAAATTGAATTTTGTGGCAGAGATTTAAAAGCTCGCGTGAATGTGATTTTTCATCAGAGCTGCTCCTGGTGTTATTACTGCAACAATATATTGGCTATATTCCTCCATTTTAGGTGCCTTAAGTTGAAATCCCCCAGGAGCAAGATTTGGGTGGGCAGGAGCTGGAAGGTTTCCAGACAGGGTCAATTTTTTAACAGTGTTCCTGGAATTGCTCTGGGATGTTGCATCGGAGGCTGTAGAACTATCACATGACTAGTTTTTGGTTCTCGACCTTTAAACTGCTAAAAACTTTCTCACTACATCATTTGAGAGGCATTTAGCAGTTCTGTGCAAACAGTGAACTCTGCAATGTACAGGCCAATCACCACCCTTTTGCTGTTCACCTCTGTCACATCTGTTATAGGTTGTAACCTGGGATCCATATTTCGTTGTCCAAGTGATCCTTTTATGTGGGTCTCAGTGAAAGCCGGCCGAACATTGCCTTTGCCTCTGCAAGCAGTCCACGATGAAAGGTATTTTGTTGTTTGTTGCTGCTTAGACCCTGTATATTTGCCAAAGAAGAATGTTATCGGACTGGTGGTATTGGTTGGTGACTGGGGGGGATTGTTTTCCCCGGCATTAGTATCGTATCTGTTATGGTTTGGAGTGGAGGCCATCGACATGTGGTTCCACTCCAGGGAATGACTGGGATTTGTGTACGATTTCTGCCATTTCCTGCAAGTATTTTTTCCTTCCTGTCACTAAAAAAACCTCTCCCTCTATTGAGTGGGCTGTGGCTACCCAGTTTTTCCATGGCCTGGATAATTTTATCTTTTTGTCCCCTTTAGATGGTATGCTGGCAATTTAAGGTTATAGCACAGTCTTTCACTCATATCACTTACTGAAGAGGTACACATTCAGGTGAAAAAGCTCTACAGGAGGGATTTTGCATTTTCCTGTTGGTCATATTGGTGTACATGGCAATTCCTAGGGTGGTCATAGTTGCAGTCCAATCTGTTTTTTTCCAATTTCCCATGCCAGCAGATTACCGATGCATAGTATGTGCAAACAGGCTTGGTTTCCCCGTTTGCCTTGGGTTTCTGTGACTGTATTCCCTGTTGAGCATGTTTTCCCTGTCTTCTTCTATCCTCCCTAGCACCAACAATGAGCTCCCACCATTTGTTTTTTGGTAATATATCCTCACTATTGCTAGTGAGTCGCTCTGTTTTAGCTTATTCCTGCGTATTTCTAGTTTGCAATATGGTTTTATTTTCATTGACTATACACTTGTTTCCCTACTATTGGCCTCCTGTCCCCTATGGGGTCATTTAAATGTATTCCTTTCCTGCGTATAATTCCCGACTACCTGGACAAAATTCAATCCATGCTTCAACCATTACTGTCTCCCAGGACAGCATCTCCAGCTTCCCCATTACTGTCTCCCAGGACAGCATCTCCAGCTTCGACCATTACTGTCTCCCAGGACAGCACCCTCCTGCTCCACCATTATTACTGTCTCCCAGGACAGCACCTCCACTCCCCATTACTGTCTGTAGGCGCCAGACACAGCACTATGGCGGATGTTTTGCCCCCATTAGGATGTACGACTACCAGGGACATCAGTATTATGGTCTGAGTCACGAGCCTTACAGGTTTCTGACTACATGGCCAGTATCAGGGCAGTAACCATTTAGGCCCTGGACTTTTTATGTTCCCATCTGTGTAAAAGCATCCAGGTTTTCTATGAAAGCAGCTTTGATGTTGACCTGCTTTTAATACCCTTGGATGATTTTAGGTCCCACAGATTTATCTCATTTGGGCATACCCAAAAACACTTCCCGTTTTAATACTGCCTGTAGCTAGTTTCTTGATATCTGCACAAGGTGCGTGACAACCAATTTCCACAGAAATGACAATTTATGCATGTGGATGCCCGTTTTTGTTTGACTGACCACAGACTACAACACAGCTTCATAATTATTCGAATGGTTGATTTACTGCAATCCTACTAGCAACCCTTGAATATTCTATTAATAACCTCTAGGTGGTGCACAACGAAACCGTTGAAAACCAGTCCAGGGTTCGGACCATCCAAGGGTTCGGAACATCCACGGGTTCGGACCCAGTCAAGGGTTCGGACCAGTCAAGGTCCTGGACCCAGTCCATCTCTCTGATCAGTGGGTCACTCATTAAAACATACTGGTCGGTGATATGAGCTAAACATGAAGGATCTAACTGGAAATTATCTACCCGAGTAATATGTGATTTTACTGAACAAAAAGTATAAAACTTGCGTGTTGAAAGAGCCGGTGATTAACTGCAGCTCCTACAATGACGAACGGTCACCTCCTGTTTATCAATCCGCTGTATCTGGCTTTTCCTTCTATTTTTTTTTTTTTTCCTCTCCACCACAATAAATTCTATTTTATCACTAAAGTTGACTGGTGCAAATTTTGGAGGAAGGACGCTTTTCCTGTAGTAATAATGTGCTTCTCGTTGTGTATATTGCGACGCTGGTAACTACAGGTTATATGAAATTCACAGTAACGTCTCGTATTTCAAGAAAAAGAAACTAATGAAAAGTCACTCCACTCCACTAATACCATTAAATTACTGGTTAGTTGCTACTACAACACTATTCTCTATTCACTGGTATCACTAGATTATATGCGAGTACACTAGCAGGCCAGGAAGATTATTTTTTTTTTTTTTTTTATATTTTATTTAACCTTCATGTAACAAGAATTAAAAGTACATATATAAAAAAAAAGATCCAGGACACCATCAGTAAAACAATATATAAACACAAAACATCAGGCAACATCTGACAGTCTAGATATGCAAGTTTTATAACATATCCACAATTTAAGAAGGAATAAAGTATAATAACAAAGGCCACAAAAATGGCTATAAACAAAACTAAAACTCCTAAAATAACAACCTCAACAAATAATGCACCCAAAGGGGGCCCCTTAATGACAATCAACCCATAATACAATTCGCAACAAATCACCAGAACCTACAATAGGCCTTATTATGAAACCTTGTGCTGCAACTCAGGTGACCTCACATTCCCTCCCCCCCACTCACACACACACACACACACACATTGAAAACTAACCCTATCACCAACCAGAATAATCCTGACATTAATTATCCTCAATTTAGATTATTATGGACACATGTCACTTGAGGAAACATTATTACAACCATGAATGGTACAGGACTAACCAAATTTACAATACTTAATAAGAACAATAATAATAGGTAATTACGCCAAAACTGATGCCTGACCACGTTACAATAAAAACAAAAATAACTCAGGGTTTCTTTCAAGGAAATAGTGAAAGGAAAACCCTCTCAAAAAATTCAAATTCAATTGCAATAACCAGTGCAAGTGGAACATATAACGCTACCAAAGAAATATACATGTTATATAATTATAGGTATACATTAATACATGTTTATATTTAATATCTGCTCCTTACACCTTCCCCATCAAGGAACTAAACAAAAACTTAATCTGCACAACCTCTCATCTGGTCCACACACTAGTAACCTCCAATCACACCCGCCAACCACATCACTGCATTCCCAAGGAGTGAGCCCGTGAATATCCCCTGAAACTTTTACAACCTAATCACACCCTGCAGTTAAAGCCCCTTATAACGCCAATAAATTCCCTATGTTAGTCCTCTAAAACCCTCAGAAAAATACTCTCCCACCTTTTCCCGCCAAAAATGTCTCTGTTGAGACTCCAAAGTTCGATAAAACGTCGCCGCCAAAGTCCTTTCTCAGCACAATTCTCCACCCACCTTCCCCCTCATATACCCCATAAAACATATATGTAAGTCCACGATGACATATGCTAAACCTCTTCCACACTCTCTCACAACCACTCATAACAAGACTCAATGCACGCAATAAACCGCCACACCTTACCCCCCACCCTCACCACTACCTTACGCAATCCATACCCGATGCACTCCAAACCATCACAAAAATAGACGACATGATACGCAGTCTCTTCCCCACTGCATCTGGCCACACTCCCCACCCTCAATAACCCCCTATCTCGGAGCCATCGCTCCCGTTGTGGCAAAATCCATGCAGGAAACGGTACATAACCTCACGCATTCACCCTAGGACGTATCCTTAATTTACTAAATCTTCGCCATATTACATCCCATGCATACATGGGGTAGATCCCTTCAACCGGCGCCACTACATGTCCCTCTCTAACAATTTACACAAAGTTTCTCCCACCTTTAACTTTTTCCTGGTTCCCTGGGCTAATCATTAAGGCGCGTAACAATGTCTCGCATTCCTTCATTTCCACCCCTCCCATACATTTCCTCAGGTGAGCATGTACCTTTATCCTACTGACCCTCCCCTCCAATCCACCCTGCATCATCACATCCCTCTTAAATCAACACACATTTTATCGCGCTAATCTCAAGTCCCAAACTAACCCTCCTACATACCGGCAATGTCACTAACCTCCCTTCGCAACCAGTTGCACCCTGGAACCCCACAAAAATTTGAACACCATTCTAAGAATACTCGTGATCGCCAGTTTCCTGTTAACGGCATCACAGCCAAACAAACCAAGACTTTCTATATAGTAATACATCATGAACAATTACACGCTGCCTAAGGTTAAATGGTGAGTCGCAGCATTCCCAACCGTCGCTGCACCATGCTCCAACCATCCTATTTCGAATTGCCTAACCCTTGCATGCACTTAGGTCAGCCTCATACATGAACACCTGGCAGATTTTCAGACTCCGCGGACCCTCCGCTGCACAACCATCACATCTCAATCTAATCTCTCTGTCCACTCTCCCAGTCCCCATGATCATTGACTTTTTTTTTCCCAGATTTACCTTCATCCCAGTTAGCTCGTCCCAAAAGTGTGCACAACTTCCCCCAAAAGTCCTAACCGTGTCTCCTCACTTGCCAAATATAGTGTTATCTCAACATAGCCCACCAAACCAGGCCACGCTTCAGCTCACCATCCCTCCCACCGCCCCGTCCTTAGACATCCTCACACCAATCCTATACAAGGGATCCTGAACACATGCAACAATATTTGTGATAAAGGACATCCTGCCGAAGACCCACCCCGCCCATGTTTGACTCCCCCCCCCACACACCCATTGATTTTGCACCCTTACCTTCGCGTATGAGTACAACGTATCCACCCACCCCACTATATCTTCGCCAAACCCCTGTCGTAGAGAATACCCTCAAAGCCTTTTCTTTCACCCTATCATAAGCCCCTTGCCAATCCAACCAACCAACGCTCCTCTTTTCCCTGTCCAATGATCCTCCAGGAACCCCTTATAATCACGTGGCCCACGCTCATTGACCCTACCAGGTAAACCAAACAGAGACACAAACACGACGACCCCTCCCAACACACATTTAATCCGATCCCAAGAATTTTCGCAAATAATTTATAAATCAGCACAAAGCAATGAAATGGCTTCGAATAATCCCGAAGGGTACTCTGCTGTTTACACCCTTTGGGACCAACACCACCACGCCGTTGCCTGAGATTCTCCCATCTTACCTCCGTCTTTCATGGCATCATTAACCTTACTAGAAACCCCTAAGCAGACCCCAGTGCTGTACATAAAATACGCTAGGGTAAAACCATCGATCCCGGGTGCCTTACCCTTCCTCATGTCCATAAGGGCTCTCCATATTTCCCCCTCCTCTAATGACCCCACCCAGTCCTCCCGATCACTCCTCCCCAGTTTGCACGGCACATACTCACAGTACTTCCCAAGAACCTCACCATCCACCCCACTACTTTTTCCCGTATTCTCAAAACCATCTATCTCATAGCACTCATCCCCTTGGTGTCCCTTATATACCTGACCCTCTCAAAACCCCCACAGAAGATTATGACTTGCAACCCCGGTATAGTAGTCGTTCGCTGTCGTAACCTTCTGTCCTCGCAGTCACACAAGCAAGCTGATGGCCTTGTCCCGCCCAAGTACTTCGTCTAACCCCGCCTGTACCCGTACAGCTGCAAAACCGTTCTTCTTGGCCAAATCCCGTATTCTGCCCTTACAACATGTGTATATCCCCACCGGGTACACCCCGGCCACCGACCCCCCCTCGTAAACAATTCCGTAATCTAGATTATAAGTAAATTTGACAAACCATACCACAATTGATTAATGCTTTTGCATCCCTCACATAAAAATGGACGTATTCGTAACTTAGCCCAACTATCCCACCATCCTACACGTCTTCCTCAGTTCTTCTGTCGGCACAGAGCGTTCCCAAAATATTCAAACGCTTCCACTCCCTCCCTATCCCCCAAAACCATCGTGTATCAGTTACCAAAACTTCCCTGCCTTCGAGCCAAAGATCCCATCCCACCTCCACGTATAAACCGCCCTAATGATTCGGAAGACACCATCTCTATAGCTTTTAAAAGACTCTACAAAACCACCAATTACCAAACAGACCCCTTTTTTAACAAATTAATAAACCAGTGCATACAAAAAAAATATTTTCATGCCGTTTTTGACAAAAAAAAAAACTACCAAGTTAACCTAACAAATCAAAATACATAAGAACACTGATATGTACATATGTTACTAAACGGACCACACTTGTATAATTAGAAAAAATACATCCACAATATTCCATATCAATAATAAAAACCACAACCGTGAAAATCAGAACATCATTGTCTAACATGTATTTTTACACATAAATTAGAGGATAACCTTCCTTTTTAAACAACCTATGTAACATATTTAATATAAACCATAACAAATGGGTTCTAAACAAGGACGGTGCAAACTTGTTAATACTAAACAAAATTCTAATCTTCCGATCTGAAACACAAATAAACCTCCTTGGACTATGTCATATTCTTCACATTCTCTTGTGCCAATGTATTACAATCCTTCTTTTATAAAAAAGTACCGTTATAAAGGAAATACTTGTATACTAATATCTAAAGAAAACCTAATGAAGGGTAATATGGAAAGTACTTGCGCTACAACGTTAAAACTACTAAAAAAAAAACTTGACTACAGTTTCTACTTGCTTATTTTTTATAATTTTAAAACCCCTTCTCAACGTTTAATAAAAACACATACTATAATTCACTGGCAAAATCATTTTTCACGTGTTTCAGTACTACTTGGCCTAAAAAGCCATAATACAGCCACTTAAACCACCTCTCCTCGATAGTGAGTGCAATAATTATACCCAACCAATATGTATGCAAGGCATTCCAATTATTGACTATTATCCAAGGTACTAATCGCCATAATCAAATATCCCTACAGGAACATAACCATTTCATAAAAATATGCTCATCACTATCTCACACCTCAACACCACCTTCCACACTGCTATCCTAACCTTACACCCCCCCCTCACAAAAAAAGGACCCTACTCTTGCCCCCCCCCCCTGTTTCCCTTAGAAGCTGTTGCAACAGAAAAAATACGATAACCTATCGAAAAACTTGAAACCCATCTCCCCCCATATATTACCTATTCTACACCTTGTCCTATAAAAACTCGCTGCTTAACGCTTTTATCCTCAACTGCCCTACAATCTGCCTCATACCCCAAGAAACATGCAAATAATCTTGCCATGACATACATCAAAGCCCCTACCCACCTCACTTGCTACCCACTAACATCCATTGACAACGATCTAAGAAAAGACCAACTCACCCCCCCCCAACAGCCTAAAAACCCCCGGAATCCACGCCATCCAGACGCTCCCCACTTCAAAGATGAACAAAAATATACACATGATATGCCGTCTCCCTTGGCCGAGCGCCTCACAGAATCAAACATTTGGCCTCTCTAACAAACCCCATCTATGCAACATATCTTAATGCCACCACACCCATGAGAAAAACGATACAACCAACTCCCTAACCCTTGCCTGGTATCCGAAGCGTCCTGAACTCCTCATATGACCCTCCAGTTTATACATGGGGTAAATACTGTGACCCCCTGCCCGAAATCACCCTTTTCCCCACACCACACCCACCACTGCTTTTACCTTCAACCTTTTTACCTGCCCCAAACTGCCCAACATGATCTTATTACATCTTCACAACATTCTCAAATCCCTACCACACCACCAGTTTCTAGCAATCCCACATCACACCTATCCACCCTAACACCCCTCTCCCCCCCCACCCTAAATAGCCTCGCTTAATCATATAAAACCATTACCTGACCCTAATCCAACAACCATAGACCCCCCCCATTTTCACCTCCGACATGACCCATCTTTTATGACACCAGGCCCTCCCAAACCCCCACACAAACCTTCAACACCCTCCCTCTGTATTTCCTGTATATCCTGCACCTCAAAGGAACAACCTCCGCACCAACCCAGACCTTGCCTATAACACCACGCGAATTAAATTACCAACAACCGCTCTGCTGTAACAGCCCCACTTCACTGGCCCTCAAACCCTTTTAACTTGCCTATAAACCCTACTCGGACTGCTTCGAGTTTATCCCTCCTACATTCCTCAATTGCTTCATATACCATATCCCACACACTTAATTCTATCACAAACACGTCCCATCCCATCCCTCCCCAATCTCCCCCCAACCCATGTTCCACTTCTAATAACCTAGAGCTTTGCTAAATTAACTACCATTCCCTGAAACATACCCCAAATCTCCTATGGACCCTCCACCCAACGTAACAGCCTCCCCTCTCGTAACTAACACAGTTTATCATCCACATAACCTACTATAACCCGCCCATACTTCCTCCCCCCAACCTCCCTCAATACCGTCCACAGCCTCAAGAAAGGATGTTGCACACATGCAAAAAGCAACTGTGACATGCGGCAAAACCCTGCCTTAAATCCCCTGTTCCATCATCACCGCCCCCCCCCATCTACCATTAACTTGCACCCTCATTTACAGCCTCCTCATACAGCGTGCGCACCCACCTCACTACCCCCCTCCAAAACCAATTTCCTCCAAACATCCCCACAAAAAGACCCTCTTCACACATCATATTCCTAGCCCAATCCAAGCCAAGGACGCCCCCTCCTGACAGTTCTCTATAAAATCCCCTTATCGTAACTAGCCCATTTTTCATAGTCCTTCCGGGAAATCCACCCATACTGTCCCTCATGTACTCTACTTCCCAATTACCTTCTTTAACCTGTTCCCGCAATACCTTCGCAAAAATTTTGTTAATCCGTTACACATTAACGACAACGGACATAATACTTCCCAAAACCCTTCTCCTCCTCCTCCCTTCTTTGGCACAAAGACAACGACCCCAGTTCTAGCTGTGTTTGTGGCCATTCTGACCCATTTCAACATATAATTCAGAACCTCCACCTAGGCACTTCCCTCAGAACCTCTCCCAATGCACTTTGTAAAAATCATTTAGGTAACCCCATCTATTCCGGTGCCTTCCCCCTGACTCAACCCAATTCACCACTTCCCCCCACCTCCTCCCCCGTAAAGCCTCCCGCTCCAACTGCCCATCCCTCTGCCCCATACCCTGCGGTACCCTAAACCCACTAAATATTTTCCTATCCACCTACCCCTCCCCTTCTCTTCCATTTCTCCGTAACCAATCACAGCAATACCTACTGATAAATCTGTGTCATGAGACCCTGTCCCCCTCACATAACCCTCCGACCCTCCACAACAATATGCGCCACGGTAGTTCCTCAACTGTCTGTCCTTGAATTTCTGAGACATACCCGGATGCTTATCCACCCTTTAGTACGTCCTCCAATCCTGCCCTGACCGCCTGAGTGCATCAAAACGTTCATTATGCATCTCTACTAAACGACTCCTAAGTTTTCCCCATCAAACTCCTTCCCCTCCCCTCCCTACTCCTCCCTCCCCATAACAATCATTCAAACTGACCTCTAAATAATTCTGCAATCCAAACCTCCATCGTGCCCTTTCCCTGCCCCTCTTCCTAAAAAATTCTACAATTTTTCACACTTTGCCTGCAACTCCACCATCTAACAATCCACCTTCTCATCCCCTAGCCCCCCAAAAGCCTTTCACCATGACTTGAAAAGACCGACCTGACCTCCTCCTGTAAAAGCCTCAACATTTAATTTCCAATAGCCCTGAATATATTCTCGAAATAACCATCCACCCTAAGATCAGCCAACACTGCCTCTGGGGTCTGAAAAACCCACATCTACTGTTCTAACTCCTCTCCCACTCCTATCCCTGCCTCAACAAAAATCCTATCCAACCTTGCCTCATAACCTCCCCTGTACAAAGTATACTCAACCTGATACCCCCCCTGCCAACCAATCTACCACCCGACACACCCAATGCACCCTTAGAAACACCCAACACACCACCCCGCCCCATAGGAAACACGTCTACATGCCTAATCACACAATTCCAATCACCTCCAAATTATCGCTATGGCAGGTAAACCCCTTGAGATGAATAACAAAACGACCCATGAACAAAATCTGATTTTTATCCTTACGTTACCAATCGCAGGCATATAAACTCCCACAAAACATACCTACACTCCCCCACCAACCATCCCACCCGAACAACCCTCCCCCCACCCCCCTCCTCCCACCCCATGACTCTCAAGGGACGGTCTCCTTTACTAAAACAGCCACTCCGCCCTTTAAAAGCGTTGCATCTCACACAAACAACTTATATCTCTCAATCTCAACTCACTACCTGACTTATAGTTATGGCTCCTGTAGGAAACAACATCAAACGTTCGTACCTTTTAAGGAACCACTCCAACCACAAAAGGTAACCCTTTTTAACCTCAGTTTTTAGGCCACCACACACAATACAAAGTATAGATTTGGTTTTATCGTTACAACACTGAATGTTCAAGGAGAGGCCTGCTTCCCCTTGCCGCTGTGTCTTGCTCACACTTCCCTTCAACTGCTACACATTCCTTATTACTCCTTTTTAATAGAACTTCCTACCCCCCCTTTCCTCTCCTCCCCGATTTTCCTGTACTCCCCCCCCTGTAGGGAATTGAGCGGACCACCTCCGCCCAAACCTTCTTACCATGGTCTTTGCCCAGGTTGTTAAAACATCATCTAATTCATCAGCCCTGCTGGTCTCTTCCTAGAGCTGCCTCCCAAAGCCACCTCTTTCCTCAGTACATCCTCCCTGTGTACCTCTGCCCACTACAGTGTATCCTTTCCAGTGTTCACCTACACTTCCTTCCTCGACTTCTCACTCAGGCCTTGCAATTGCTGCTTTTTTTTCACTGATCCTTCATCCATGTCCTACCCCTACCAAGGCCTCCTCCAAGAATTCCCTGGAGCACTGACTCCAAGGGCACCTCCTGTGTCGTCTCCACCACTTCCTCCACCCACCTCAGATGGTTGGAGAAGGAACTTCCTCCTCCACCGGGAAGTGTGACACACTTCCCATCTGATCACAAACCTCCTTCTCCACCTCCTCACTCATAAGTAGTCCCAATCTTCGCCGCCGCCCACCGTACACTCGCTTCTGGATGTCCTCCACTCGGGACTGACCCTCCCGGGGCACTCTAACGTGCACATTGTGCCGCTATAATGGTCAAAAGAGCACAAAGACGACACGTTCTCCTTTGCCCCACATACGACACATATACTTGATTTTCTGGTGCCTGGCAAACATACATACGAAGGTATAGGCGTCTTTAAAATCCATCTTGATATTGTATGACCCTTCCGGAGG
This sequence comes from Cherax quadricarinatus, assembly GCF_026875155.1. Lineage (NCBI taxonomy): Eukaryota > Metazoa > Arthropoda > Malacostraca > Decapoda > Parastacidae > Cherax > Cherax quadricarinatus. The sequence continues at coordinate 24,904 of NW_026506578.1, forward strand.
CCCACATATGGTCCAACCGCCAAACCCCACCTCTGGCTTCATGAATGACACCATACTTGCGAAAAAACATCCTGTATACCAAACTGCGTTGCTTCGAAGGGTACATTCCTCACTCGTATCCCCCACGTGTAGAATGTATATACGTCATGCAAGCACACACCAACGTCGAGTGAACACATTCGCCGTTGCCTGGTACTCTTCCACCACACTGCTGTAGTAGCTATTCCTCAGGAACTTTACAATATCTCGTTCATCCCATTAAGGGGCCCACACAATACAGCTCACATTAGGGATACCATAATAAATCCCTAATAATTGCAGGTAGAACACGTTTCATAGTAGCAGGGCTCAGAGAACCTTCCCCCTCAACAGCTTCAATGCAAACTGTGATTAAATTCTCCTGCCGTAGTACTTCCGCCATGTCTGAACAGTAAAACGGCGCAGAAACCAGTTGTAGTGGGAGCTACGCACAGTGGTCCCGCAACGGCCCAACATCGATGCGAACAATGAGGCTTCAGAAAGTGATTCTAAAGAAATGTATTAGGTACAATCCGCAGGGAGGAGTTCTAGTCCCATGCTATTTTATTATTCTGATTAATGCTCTCTAATGCTCTAAACATGCCTCACCTAAACAATATACTATAAGCTATGCTGATGATATCATGAATCCATACAAAACAGGCATAAGAAGATGAATACCATTCTTACATGAAGTTCAAGCAATTTGTACTCGAGCTAGGCCTCATAATATCTTCCCTAAAAACAAAGATATTAACAACAAACGACATCCCCCACCCCATCTAATTGCAGGTGAAATCATTAGCTACTTAAAACTTACAGATATCTTGGTGTTAATGTACCCTTTAACAAATCCACTGTACCACAACTAAACAAGAAAATGTAAAGCTAGGCTAAATGCTCTCAAAGCTGTTGCTGGCTACAATTCCCAACTATGGTTCTAATGTGGGAGAATCGTAGAATAGGATGTACATAGCCTATGTTAGGTCCTTAATTGATTATGCTGCCCCATGTTGATATTAGCTAGAGAAAGTTTCTCTCCGACCCTTGGAGTTTAATGCAAAATGAAGCTCTCAGGATTAATTCTTGGCATGTCCCCAGATCTAACAAAAGTTCTTAACATGAGGAAGGAGCTTGGTATTTCTAAGTATCAGTGATTAGGATTGTTGAAAATAAAACACGTACTCCGGCATTAGAATGTTGAGAAACGAACCAGACTCTGTCACAGTGAATCTTACCAAGTGTCTAGAGGTAAATACACACAGATCTAAATGGATTGTGGAAACGTGCAATTGCATTAAGTTTTATAACCTGCATGAACTGTATCACTGTAGGCAACAAGAGCATTTCACCCCTCCATGGAAGATGTGTTCATTTAATATCACATATCTACAAGTCCCTCCCAAGACGCTCATTGCTAGTAATCCCTTCCTTAAATCTCTTGTTAGAGCAACTGCTCAAGAAGAAATTTCTCACCTAGCTGGTAGTAACAGGTTATCACAAGTTATATACACTGATGGATCTAAACAGGCGTCTTCTGGTAGGGCTGCATCTGCTCTTGTTGCCACCTCCCTAGTTAAGAACGATAATAAATTTGTTGAGTTAGGCATAAGAATTAACAACTGGGCGTCTACACTGCAAACTGAATTGTTTGCAATCCTAATGACGCTAAAGCTAACCTATGACACTGAGCTTGACTCTATCATCATTACTGATTCTATGTCATCATTGAAGGCTCTTGGCTCATATAATGACTCCAACAACATGCTCATTGGGGAAGCCAGGTATAGATACTCAAAAATTAGGGACAAAGGAATTAATGTACAATTGCTATGGATCCCATCACACATTGGATTACTCCTTCATGATAAAGTTGATATGTTAGCCAAGAAGAGTATCCAGAAGGAGAATGTAGAATATAACTTTGGTATAACTGTGTCTAGCATTAGGAATAATATTAGGAGAGAAGTAAATAATGAAGATGATTATTATAGGAATGCAGTTAGAAGCCTGAGTAGATTTATAACCCACTATGATAACATGAACGTAGATAAGTATGTTTATGGAGCAACTTGCAATGTGAACACTGACTGATGTTGTAGTGGCCAGGCTTAGGCTTGGTTACAAGTACTTCTGGCAGTTTGGGAGACACACAGATGATGATCAAACTAAATGTAAATTATGTGATCAGGCATATGGTCACTCTCTTGAACACTATGTGCTTAATTGTCCACTTATTGAGGAATACAGAGACAGACAGTATAATAACCTATGTGACATGTCAAGATATCTTATTAATGAAAATAAGATACCAGATATACTAAGCAAATTTCCTAAATTTGCTTGTAACAGATAAGTGAACTATAGATATGTAGATATAAATCCATATGTATTCCTGTTAACCCTTTGGGGCCTAGTTCCTAGGCCTTTTGTGTATCCATATGCTCTCGCGCTACCGTCCACAGGATGGATATGGGGTGCACAATAAACTAGCCACTTCGGTGGCAAAATCTAATCTAATCTAAATCTACACATATGCTGCTATGTATGATAATTCTATGTAACTGTATTTGTGTATACCTGAATAAACTTACTTACTTACTTATGATAATTCTATGTAACTGTGTATACCTGAATAAACTTACTTAATAGCATCAGCAAGTCGGGGTGGATACCGTGTAAGCTGTCAGTGGCCCTTATAAACCCAACAACAACAACACCAATGTTTGCTTCTGCTCGTGTCGCAGCTAATTTTGTGCCATGTTCTTCTGGTTTTGCTTTAAAACGGAATATTAGCTCAACAGGTTAAGTATTTTGAATGTTTCACGATCTCTTAGATAATTAACGGAGCTTAAACTTTGTTATTAACCCAAGTTAGTATTAAAAAGGGGCTCCTCCAGGGATGTTCCTCCATGCCGGTGAGGGGCTCTTGATCCAAGGGCTGTATAATCCTCCGGGTTTAGCGCTTCCCCCTTGATTATAATAATAATCTTGATCCAAGGAACTCGACCTCATTTCCCTCTTCATGGATCGAACTTGAATGCCTTCCATTACCTCAAGCGCTGTATAGCCCCTACGAATTTAGCGTTCTCCCATAAATGTAATACTAGAACTTATCGGATGCCTGCGAGACGCTCTTGTTCGGGGTTAGTAATCCAGAATAACCCAATAAAACCACAGACATCAAACTGTGGGGTCTATTTCTGTCGGAGTCCTTTAATTATCTCCACCAGGATGCGACCCACACCAGCCTGCTAATACTCAGGTGTCTACATACTCCTAGGTGAACAGTGGCAGCAGGTTTATGGAAACGCCCAGGCGCTGTATAATCCTCCGGGTTTAGCGCTTCCCCTTGATTATAATAATAATTTGGAAACGCCCGCCGATCAAGGGAGGTTCCTTGACGCTGGTGAGGGGCTCTTGATCTAGGGAATTGGTTCTGTGCTCTAGTTCCCTGAATTGAGCCTGAATGCCTCCCATCCCTCCCCCCCACATGCGCTGTATAATCCTACGGGTTTAGCGCTCCCCCATGATTATAATATGGAAACACCCAGTGTTTCCACTTGAGAATTAATTAAGTTAATTTAGGCACAGGTACACATAAGTGTGTTGAGGCCACTACCAATTGGATCTGTGCTCATGGCTCTGTTGATAGCATCCTCGGTAAATGCACGAGGAACTGGGATTGATCTCTGGCACGGATGAAATGAACAAACACAAATACTTTATTTCTTCTGAAGTATGATATATTTGTTAGGCACAAAAGACAGCCACTAGCATGTGGTGCAGTTCAGGCAAACTGATCCTAATGCTTAAAGACTACTTAAGAACTAGACAGATGGGGAAATTTTCTTATACTTGCTGCCTCTGTACATCCGGGGTCCCAGACTATTCAACATCTTACCACAAGATGTCAGAAACATGGCTGGAACAAGTGTAGAAGCCTTCAAGAGGAAACTGGACAAGTATCTTGACCAGGTGCCAGATCAACTAGGCTGTGATGGATATGTGGGACAGCAGGCCTCCAGCAGCAACATCCTGGTTGACCAGGCAAGCACCAGACAAGCCTGGCCTATGGCCAGGCTCAGAGAGTAGATAAACTCTCGAAACTCTCAAAGGTATATCAAAGGTATACCTAGCAGTAAGTAAGTACCTGGGTATAAGCCACCTGTTGTTGGTTGCATCCTGGGGAAGAAGATTAAAGGACCACAATGGAAATCATTTAGACAGTCCCCATTATCATCTTCACTCTGTCAGACACTTCTGAGTCATAATAGGGTAGCCTTTTTCTAGTCCTAAGATACTGTATGGACACAACTGCAGCTATTTCCATTTAATCCTCATGTATTGTGAGGACTTTACTGTTTGAATATGTTTTGTATTGGTAACCTAGCCAGTATTATTGCATTTTTGCATTTTCATATTTTAAGTGCTGTATGAAAGATATTTGCTTCTTAGAGTGAAAGCAACATTTATAATTTAAAATAATTAACTTTTCAGCATGCGCTTTGGGAATAAGATCTCGCTGGCATGCCCCATTTCGGCGTTGAATTACGAAGGAGGCAGAAAACGGAGAAGAAAGGGATTGCACATAAATTTAGACGCTCAGAATTTATTGAGTGGTAAGTAAACTATTCATGGAATTACACATTTGTAGTTACAGGGGTAGAACTATTTTGTGGTGTCTTCTAGATAATTGATCTTACCTGTTTATATTTTTTAAATGTTTAGTGATTGTAAGACATACTTCCTCCTATAATACATTTGAAAACTGGATTTAGTATGCATGCATACAATTCAGTATCTTGATCACTGCTGCAATTAAGCAAGGTAACCCTTCCCTGCAATAGCCCCTGCCCCCTTTCAAAGAAAAAACAACAGTAAGATTGTTTTAGAAATGTTTCCCTGCCTTCACCTCTTTCTCTTAGGCTCTTACTGATCCAACCCTCAAACTTCCTCAAGAGCTGTAACATAATACACAGGAATCACACTAGAAACAAGTTCTGTAATTCTGGTATTCATCATGTTCAAATGAATTTTTTTAAGATGTGCAAGACACATGTGCAACACCTGGGTGTCTTTACTGTGGAGACATTTTGCCTACAAGTGGCTTTATTTATCCAGTACAGAGAACAATTCCAGAGACTGTAGAAGACATGAAGAGCTTGTTTGAGGTGATCAGTCCCTCATCCATGATAAATCTATTGGAGACAGTGGAAGACTGAGGTAGTAGCTGACTTCCACTATCTCCAGCAGGTTCATCAAGGTTGAGGGATTGATTACCTCAAACTTCTTCTTCTTGTCTTCCACTGTCTCCAGTATCTTTCTCTACATTGAATGGTAAAGCCACTGGTTGGCAAAAATGTTTCCATAATGAAAATATCTAAGTGTTGCTCATATGTTTTATTCATCTGCTTGTCAGTTTTGTATACTATTAATATATAAAATGAATGTCAATAGAAACTCTATGCAAATAACTGGACCAAAATTTGGAATTGTGCTGTACTAGAAACTGTATAATATTAAGTTCAAAAGAAATCTAAAAAGACTATGCATAATTTTAGTTCTCAATTGTTCATTTCTGCAGTATGTGTTTAGGGGGATAAGTCTGTTGAGTATACCTGGTAAAGTGTATGGTAGAGTTATAATTGAAAGAATTAAGAGTAAGACGGAGAATAGGATAGCAGATGAACAAGGAGGCTTTAGGAAAGGTAGGGGGTGTGTGGACCAGGTGTTTACAGTGAAACATATAAGTGAACAGTATTTAGATAAGGCTAAAGAGGTCTTTGTGGCATTTATGGATTTGGAAAAGGCGTATGACAGGGTGGATAGGGGGGCAATGTGGCAGATGTTGCAGGTGTATGGTGTAGGAGGTAGGTTACTGAAAGCAGTGAAGAGTTTTTACGAGGATAGTGAGGCTCAAGTTAGAGTATGTAGGAAAGAGGGAAATTATTTCCCAGTAAAAGTAGGCCTTAGACAAGGATGTGTGATGTCACCGTGGTTGTTTAATATATTTATAGATGGGGTTGTAAGAGAAAGTAAATGCGAGGGTCTTGGCAAGAGGATGTAGTTAAAAGATAAAGATCACACACAAAGTGGGAGTTGGTCACAGTTGCTCTTTGCTGATGACACTGTGCTCTTGGGAGATTCTGAAGAGAAGTTGCAGAGATAGGTGGATGAATTTGGTGAGGTGTGCAAAAGAAGAAAATTAAAGGTGAATACAGGAAAGAGTAAGGTTATGAGGATAAAAAGATTAGGTGATGGAAGATTGAATATCAGATTGGAGGGAGAGAGTATGGAGGAGGTGAACGTATTCAGATATTTGGGAGTGGACGTGTCAGCGGGTGGGTCTATGAAAGATGAGGTGATCATAGAATTGATGAGGGAAAAAGAGTGAGTGGTGCACTTAGGAGTCTGTGGAGACAAAGAACTTTGTCCTTGGAGGCAAAGAGGGGAATGTATGAGAGTATAGTTTTACCAACGCTCTTATATGGGTGTGAAGCGTGGGTGATGAATGTTCAGCGAGGAGAAGGTGGATGCAGTGGAGATGTCATGTCTGAGGGCAATGTGTGGTGTGAATATAATGCAGAGAATTCGTAGTTTGGAAGTTAGGAGGAGGTGCGGGATTACCAAAACTGTTGTCCAGAGGGCTGAGGAAGGGTTGTTGAGGTGGTTCGGACATGTGGAGAGAATGGAGCGAAACAGAATAACTTCAAGAGTGTATCAGTCTGTAGTGGAAGGAAGGCGGGGTAGGGGTCGGCCTAGGAAGGGTTGGAGGGAGGGGGTAAAGGAGGTTTTGTGTGCGAGGGGCTTGGACTTCCAGCAGGCATGCGTGAGCGTGTTTGATAGGAGTGAATGGAGACAAATGGTTTTTAATACTTGACGTGCTGTTGGAGTGTGAGCAAAGTAACATTTATGAAGGGATTCAGGGAAACCGGCAGGCCGGACTTGAGTCCTGGAGATGGGAAGTACAGTGCCTGCACTCTGAAGGAGGGGTGTTAATGTTGCAGTTTAAAAACTGTAGTGTAAAGCAACCTTCTGGCAAGACAGTGATGGAGTGAATGATGGTGAAAGTTTTTCTTTTTGGGCCACCCTGCCTTGGTGGGAATCGGCCATTGTGATAATAAAAAATAAAAAAAAATGTGTTTATGGATTTGATGAATAAAAGCGTGTGTGCAGTAATTGTAGCAGATGGAAAAAATTGAATGTGATAATAATTCTATTTAGGGAGAAGGGGATATATGATGATATTTATAGTACTACTTAAAGAGTTGAATGAAATTAAAAACATGCATGAACCACTTTGCTGAATAACAGAAATTGCTTACTGAAGTAGAGTAATACTGTAATAGTTATTTGGGGTAACCCTTAATGAAGAGTCTAATGATGTATCATAATTTATGCTCTCAATTCATACTTATGTTCATCTAATCTTACCTGGTCACCTCAGATTACCTTTTCATTTCCTGCACTGTCTACAGTATTTTTTCTCTCCATTGGATTGACACAGCAATAGGCTGGTAGAATGTCTCCATTAATAAAGATGTCCAGGTGTTACACATGTCCTATTCATCACCTTGTCAGTATTATATATTATATACCGTATGTATCTGATAAAGTGAATGATGGTGAAAGTGTTTCTGTTATTTTGGGTCACCCTGCTTCAGTGGGAGACGGCCAGCATGTTAAAAAAGAAAAGTGTATCATTAATGTAATGATAATCAGATAAAGAGTAGTTTTAATGTTAAAATTTTATATAACAGGAATTATGAAGCTGAACTGTTTGCATTGGCAAGAGACTGCATGAAGAATTTGACAACTCTGTGTTGAGGGAGGCTTGACTGACTCCTCTTATATTGCTCAGGAGACTAGTTGTCAGCAGGCACTTGGTGTCACTATTCCTGCTCTTGAAATGAAAAAGCAAACACTGAATTGGCAGCAGTTGGTGAAAAAATTATATCAGATTATTGTGCAAAATATTTGAGAGCAACTCTTCCTTTATTGCCAGAGGAAGGTATAAGGTACTGTAGTTAATTCTTTTGTAAACAAAAGTGTGCATTTTTTAAATATAAAATTTGAAAAAAAAAAATATTATAGAATCTCTGCAGTAAGTGCCCTTATATTTCTACTAAGTTATCAGCTTGAGATCATTGCATTTTGAATATTGGGTATTCTTTCCTTTCTTTCAACACACCGGCCATATCCCACCAAGGCGGGGTGGCCCTGAAAGGAAAAATGAAAATTTCTCCTTTTACATTTAGTAATATATACAGGAGAAGGGGTTACTAGCCCCTTGCTCCCGGCATTTTAGTTGCCTCTTACAACACACATGGCTTACGGAGGAAGAATTCTGTTCTGCTTCCCCATGGAGGTAAGAGGAAATAAATAAGAACAAGAACTAGTAAGAAAATAGAAGAAAACCCAGAGGGGTGTGTATATATATGCTTGTACATGTATGTGTAGTGTGACCTAAGTGTAAGTAGAAGTAGCAGGACATACCTGAAATCTTGCATGTTTATGAGACAGAAAAATGGACACCAGCAATCCTACCATCATGTAAAACAATTACAGGCTTTCGTTGTACACTCACTTGGCAGGACGGTAGTACCTCCCTGGGTGGTTGCTGTCTACCAACCTACTACCATGTTGGGTATTATATATGACTAAATTAAGAAGAGTGCTGTACTTTTGTCATGTAAACAGAATGGATATATATTGTAAATTTTGCATTATGATAATGAGAAAATACAGCATTGCTAGGGAATACACTAGAGTAATGTCGGAGAAAGCATAGAATACACTGATGTAAGAAACAGCTTGAGATACACTAATGTAGGAAACAGCATGTGATAATACTAATCTTTATTTCTACAAGTACATGATACAACTATTACAGACCTGCCTGACATTGTTAACATGCTGTATAGAAAGTCCCTGATTATGAAGAGCATTTCTGGCAACTTAGGTTAATCTTGTCCCCTAGGATGCTACCCACAATAGTCGGCTAATACCCAGGTGCAAACTTACTGTGAGGTGAACAGAGGCAGCAGGTGTAAGGAAACATACCCAACATCTTACCCATGCTGGGTAGATCTACGTAGATCTATGTTCATTCGCGTAGCTCTTCGAACGTAGATCTATGTTTTTTTTACATGCTTTCAAGTGGAGAAAATCAAGGTCTGAGCACTACGCGTGTAAGCGTAGATCTACGTTTGGACAATTTAAGGGTTAAATGTTTATTTATCTATTACTAATTGTACTGGAGTTTACCTGGAGAGAGTTTCGGGGGTCAACGCCCCCGCGGCCCGGTCTGTGACCAGGCCTCCTGGTGGATCAGCGCCTGATCAACCAGGCTGTTGCTGCTGGCTGCACGCAAACCAACGTACGAGCCACAGCCCGGCTGATCAGGAACTAACTTTAGGTGCTTGTCCAGTGCCAGCTTGAAGACTGCCAGGGGTCTGTTGGTAATCCCCCTTATGTGTGCTGGGAGGCAGTTGAACAGTCTCGGGCCCCTGACACTTATTGTATGGTCTCTTAACGTGCTAGTGACACCCTGCTTTTCATTGGGGGGATGGTGCATCGTCTGCCAAGTCTTTTGCTTTCGTAGTGAGTGATTTTCGTGTACAAGTTCGTACTAGTCCTCTAGATTTTCCAGGTGTATATAATCATGTATCTCTCCCTCCTGCGTTTCCAGGGAATACAGGTTTAGAAACCTCAAGCGCTCCAGTAATTGAGGTGTTTTATCTCCGTTATGCGCGCCGTGAAAATTCTCTGTACATTTTCTAGGTCGGCAATTTCGCCTGCCTTGAAAGGTGCTGTTAGAGTGCAGCAATATTCCAGCCTAGATAGAACAAGTGACCTGAAGAAGGTGTCATCATGGGCTTGGCCTCCCTAGTTTTGAAGGTTCTCATTATCCATCCTGTCATTTTTCTAGCAGATGCGATTGATACAATGTTATGGTCCTTGAAGGTGAGATCCTCCGACATAATCACTCCCAGGTCTTTGACGTTGGTGTTTCGCTCTATTTGTGGCCAGAATTTGTTTTGTACTCTGATGAAGATTTAATTTCCTCATGTTTACCATATCTGAGTAATTGAAATTTCTCATCGTTGAACTTCATATTGTTTTCTGCAGCCCACTGAAAGATTTGGTTGATGTCCGCCTGGAGCCTTGCAGTGTCTGCAATGGAAGACACTGTCATGCAGATTCGGGTGTCATCTGCAAAGGAAGACACGGTGCTGTGGCTGACATCCTTGTCTATGTCGGATATGAGGATGAGGAACAAGATGGGAGCTAGTACTGTGCCTTGTGGAACAGAGCTTTTCACCGTAGCTGCCTCGGACTTTACTCTGTTGACGACTACTCTCTGTGTTCTGTTAGTGAGGAAATTATAGATCCATCGACCGACTTTTCCTGTTATTCCCTTAGCGCGCATTTTGTGCGCTATTACGCCATGGTACACACTTGTCGAAGGCTTTTGCAAGTCTGTATATATTACATCTGCATTCTTTTTGTCTTCTAGTGCATTTAGGACCTTGTCGTAGTGATCCAGTAGTTGAGACAGACAGGAGCGACCTGTTCTAAACCCATGTTGCCCTGGGTTGTGTAACTGATGGGTTTCTAGATGGGTGGTGATCTTGCTTCTTAGGACCCTTTCAAGATTTTTATGATATGGGAATGTTAGTGCTATTGGTCTGTAGTTCTTTGCTGTTGCTTTACTGCCCCCTTTGTGGAGTGGGGCTATGTCTGTTGTTTTTAGTAACTGAGGGACGACCCCCGTGTCCATGCTCCCTCTCCATAGGATGGAAAAGGCTCGTGATAGGGGCTTCTTGCAGTTCTTGATGAACACAGAGTTCCATGGAGTCTGGCCCTGGGGCAGAGTGCATGGGCATGTCATTTATCGCCTGTTCGAAGTCATTTGGCGTCAGGATAACATCGGATAGGCTTGTTGTTAATCAAATTTTGTGGCTCTCTCATAAAAAATTCATTTTGGTCTTCGACTCTCAGTCTGGTTAGCGGCTTGCTAAAAACTGAGTCATATTGGGACTTGAGTAGCTCACTCATTTCCTTGCTGTCATCTGTGTAGGACCCATCTTGTTTAAGTAGGGGCCCAATACTGGACGTTGTTCTCGATTTTGATTTGCATAGGAGAAGAAATACTTTGGGTTTCTTTCGATTTCATTTATGGCTTTTAGTTCTTCCCGCGATTCCTGACTCCTAAAGGATTCTTTTAGCTTAAGTTCGATGTTGCTATTTCTTGACCCGTGTCTCCCTGCGCATTTCAGAAATATTGACCCTTTTAGCCGCCTTTTTCTTTTGGGGAAAAAAAAAAAAAAAGGGGGGGGGTTTTTTTTTCCGGTTTTTGGGGGGGGAAAAATTTTTTTGGGGGAAAAGGGGGGGGGGTTTTTTGGGTTTTTGGGGGGAAAAAGGGGGGTTTTTTTTGGGGGGAAGGGGGGAAGTGGGTTAAAACCCGGGGGGTTTGGGGGGGTTTTGGGGGGGGGTTTTTTTTAAAAAATTTGGGGGAAAAAAAAAAATTTTTTTTTGGGGGAAAAAGGGGGGGGAGGGGGGGGGGGGGGGGGAAAAAGGGGGTTTTTGGGGGTTGGTTTTAAAAGGGGGGGGGGGGGTTTTTTTAAAAAAGGTTGGGGGGGGGAAAAAAAATTTTTTTTTTGGGGGGTTTTTTTGGGGGGGGGAAATTTTTTTAAAGGATTAAAAAACCCGGGGGCCTTTTTTTTTTGGGGGGGGGAAAGGGGGAAAATTAAAAGGGGGGTTTTTTTGGGGGAAAAGGGGGGGGGCCCCAAGGGGAAAAAAAAAATTTTTTGGGGGGGGTTTTTTTTGGGGGGCCCCCTTTGGAAAAAAAACCCCCTTTTAAAAAATTAAAAAAAAAACTTTTTTTTCCCCCCCCCCTTTTTTTGGGAATGGAAAAAAAAAAAAAAAAATTTTTTAAAAAAATTTTTTTTTTTAATTTTTTTGGGTTTTTTTGGGGAAAAAAAAAAAGGGGGTTTTTTTTTTAAAAACCCCTTTTTGAAAAAAAATTTTTTTAAAAATTTTTGAAAAAAAGGGGGGGGCCCCAAAACCCCCCCAAAACAAAAATTTTTAAAGGAAGTTTTTTCCCCTTTTTTTGGCCCTTTTTAAAAAAAATTTTTTTTTTTTTAAAAAAAAAAAGGGAAAAAAAATTTTTTTAAAAAAAATTTTTTTAAAGGAAATAAAACCCCCCTTTCCACGGGAAAAATCAAAAAAAACCCTTTTTTTTTTTTTTAAAAATTTTTTTTAAAAAATTAAAAATTTTAAAAAAGTTTTTCCCCCCTTTTTTTTAAAAAAAAAGGGTTTTTTTTTAAAAATTTTTTTTTTCCCCAAAAACCTTGGAAAAATTTTTAAAAAAAATTTTTTAAAAAAAAAATTTGTTTTTTGGAAAAATTAAAATTTTTTTAAAAAAAAATTTTAAAATTTTTTTAAAAATTTTTTTAAAAAAAAAATTTTTTTTTCCAAAAAAAAAAACAAAAAAAAAGGGGGAAATTTTTCCCCTTTTTTGGGTTTAAATTTTTTCTTTTTTTTAAGTTTTTAATTTTTAAAAAAAAAAAAAAAATTTTTTTAAATTCAAAGGGATTGCCTTTTTTTAAATTTAAATTTTTTTTTTTTAAAAAATTTTCCCCCCCCCCTTTTTTTTAAAAAAAACCCCAAATTTTTTTGGGGTTTTAAGGGCCCTTTTTTTTTAAAATTTAAAAAAAAAAAATTTTGGGGGGGCCCTTTTTTTGGGCCCCCAAAAAAAACCCCCAAAAAAAAAAAAAAATTTTTTTGGGGCCCCCAAAAAAAAAAAAAAAGGGAAGGGGGTTTTTGGGGAAGGGGGTTTCAAATTTAAAAAAAAAAAAAAGGGGGGGAAAAAAGGGGGGGGCCCCCCGGGGGGAGGGGGAAAAAAAAAAAAAAAAATTTTTTTTGGGGGGAAAAAAAAAAAAAAAAGGGGAAAAAGGGAAAAAAAAAAAAAAAAAGGGGGGGAAAAAAAAAAAAAAAAAAAAAAAAAAAAAAAAAAAAAAAAAAAAAAAAAAAAAAAAAAAAAAAAAAAAAAAAGGGAAAAAAAAAAAAACCCAAAATTTGGGGTTTTTTTTGGGGGGGAAAAAGGGGTTTAAAGGGAAAAGGGGAAAAAAAAAAAAATTTTTTTGGGGGAAAAAAGGAAAAAAAAACCCCCCGGGAAAAAAAAAAGTTTTAAAAGGAAAAAAAAAAAAAAAATTTTTTAAAAAATTTTTTAAAATTTTTTAAAATTAAATTCCGGGGCCGGGGGGGCCCAATTTTTTTTTAAAAAAATTTTTTAAAAAAAAAAATTTTTTAAAAAACCCCCGGGGCCCCGGGGTTTTTTGGGTTTTAAAGGGGTTCTTAAATTTAAACTTTTTTTTTAAAAAAAAATTTTTTTTTTTCCCTTTTTTTTTTTAAAAAAAAAAAAAAAAAAAAAAATTTTTTTTTTTTTAAAAAAAACCCCCCCCCCCCCAAAAAAAAAAAGGGGGGGGGGGGTTTCCCAAAAGGTTGGGGCCCCCCCTTTTTTGGGGGAAAATTTTTCCCAATTAGTGGGAAAGGGCCCCGGGGGGGTTTTTAAATTTTCAGTCATTGCCCTTTAAAGGATCCCCGTGCTATGCTATAAAGGCCCGTTTATAAATTTTTTTTAAAAAATGATATCACAGATTCGTGGTTACCATAATATAATATAGTACTTCATTTTTTTAATAATCTTGCCCCTTTAAATTTTGAGAAAAGGTTGAGAGTGTTTTAACCACTCTAGTTTTCCAGACAAAGTCCCCTGAAAGTCTAAAATGTATCAGTGCTGTTGGTTTATTTTAAAAATGAAATTTTACTTGTTTTAAAAAGTTTTTAAATTTTCTTTTTAGAAGTTTACTGATTCTCTTTATTAAAACATGTACATTTTTACAATTAATCCCCCAAAAATGCCCGACAGGGGTAATCTTCTCCACGGCTAACAATAACAAAGAAATTTTTTTTTTTTTTTTTAAAAAAAAAAATGTTTTTGTTTAGTATGAAAAATTTTTTGGTCACAAAAAAATTTTTAAATTTATTGTTTTTAAACTTGAGTTTAAGTATCTTACCCCTTTCCAAACCCTGCGCTGCAGCAAAGCCCCCCAAACCTAGCCCGCAAATATTTTTCTTGAGGGTGGCTTTTAAAACCCGGGGCAGGTATTTATGTTATGAACAGGTTTGCTCGGGGAAAAACATGCCATTTAAAAACTCGTTAACCAAAAGAAAAAGCCCCCTGGGTTCAAAGGACTGTTTTTTTGTTGTTTTTTTTGTGGGAATGCTTCCCGGTTTAACTTTTTAAAGTGAGCCCCTGCCCTTTTTTTATTGCTCCCAAAAATTTTTGTGGCTTTAAAGATAAAGACAAAAGCTGTTTTTGTTTCTTGGAAGTCCAACCCCTAGGGAAAGGGTGACTGAGGCCTTTTTTATTGGGGAAAGGTTCACCATCACTTTATTCCTGAAGTGAAAATTTTAAACCCGTCACTTCAAAATTTGCATTCCCGGGTTCTTCTCATTCTTGATAAATTTTGTAGTCAATCTCCATGGGGGGTGGAAAAAAATTCTTCCTCCATAAGCCCTGTGTGTCAAAAAAGGCAAATTAAAAAAGCCGGGAGCAAGGGGCTAGTAACCCTTTTCCTGTATATATTTTAAGTGTTTTTAAAAAAAGGGAAAAATTTCGTTTTTCCTTCGGGCCCCCCGCCTCGGTGGGTAAAGGCTGGTGCATTAAAAAAAAAAAGTCTTGAAACTCTGGAGGATGTGGAGCCCGGTGTCAAAATTGCCTTTTTTTACCTCCAAATATGACAACCTTTATAAAAAACCAAATGGATTGAGGAGTTATCAAACCAAAGTAAGTGCCCCTGCCCCACACATTTGGGGGTGGGAGAAGCAATTCCCGCCAATTTAAGAAATGAAAAAGTTTAGTGCCAGAGTTAGGCACAAAAAATTTAAAAATTTCAGAAAACCTCCCCCTTTTTAAAAAAGTTAGTAAATGTAGGATCCTATACCAAAATTAGCAAAAAAATGCTGATTGAAGAAAAATATTTTCCCCAGTGTAGTGAATGATTTTACGGTTTTTCCCTCGTAGAAAACAAAATTCAGGGGAAAATTTTTTATCTTTGGAAGAAGAGTTTCCAGGGGAAAGGGGTTTAAATTTTATATAGCCCGATGACTCAATGAAACCTTTAAAAGGTGGTGATGAGGAAAAACCAAATTTCAGAGGAAATATTCAGGAATTAAATTCTCAGATGGGGGAAAAAATATGAGAGGGAAAAACCTTAGCCTGAATGAACCAAAGTTGAATGCAGGAGATACCTGAGTTGCTGCCAAAACTATTTGCAAAACTGCCCTACTTTAAAAGGGCCCTGACTCATCTTGAAGCATTGCTATAAAATACCTTTTTGTCCCAATGTATGAAAAATGCAGTGTAAAAAAAACCAGCGCAAAATGGCAAAAATACCCGGGGCTTGACGCGCAACCAACCCGATGAAATGTTTAGCAACAAAGATCTCCCCAAACCCTTTAACATCAATAATGAGCCATCAACCTTTACCTAGTAGGGGCCCGCCACCCTTTTCCACTCAAATTCAAGATGTTAAAACATCACCAAAATTTGGGAAAAAAGCATGGAGCATATGGGTACAAAAAGGGGGAGGAAATAGGCCCCCAAAAGGGTTTTACAGAAGTTTCATTGGATTTATATGTACACTTTTAAATTAAACTTTTGCAAAGAAATTTGTTTTTATATGTCCCGGACATATATTTTTATTAATGAAAAAAAAAGTTTTTCTTGAAATATCCAGGTTTTTTATTGTCCTTTTGTATTCTCAATTTGCTGGGCAAATTTAAACAAAGTGGGTTTAAATAGGGCTTTGGCCCCAAAACTTTGCATTTTTGGGTTTTATCATTTTTGTGTTTGGCTGCCGCGGCCAAAGTACTTGTAACCTAGCCTAACCCTGGTTATATATCATCAGTCGTTCACATTCCCAAATAACAAATACTATACAAAAATTAATGTAACCATTTTTATAGTTACTAAAATTCAGGTATTTCACAGACGAACCTCATTAATAAAATTAATTAGAAAAAGTTTTTTTGAAAAATTGTGTTTTAGAAAAAATTTTTTTTGAGTTTTTCAGAGGGGGTAAAGGGGCCCACAACCTTATTTTTCCCTTTTGTTTTTATGCATAACCCCCATGAAAATTTCCATTGGAAGTCCCGGTTTCAGGAACAAAACCCCTTTAAAAATTTTATGAATGCCACTGAAATTTAATAAAAATAAAATTTAAACATTTTAAAAACTTCTTTTCTTTAAAATTTTACAATATAAAGGGGAGCTTCTTTTCTGTCTTCCCAAGTATCAATGTGCAAAATTCCCCATACAATACTGAAAAAATATTTCCCCTTTGATTTCAGATTGAACACCCACTGGAGCTCCCTTAAAAGGATTTTCTGGCCCCGAAGGGGCCTAGGAAAGACCCTAAATCAAACTAATGTTTAAATTTCTGGAAAAAAAAACTATTAAGCGTGTATAAAATTTGGGGTCTTTTCCTAACAAGCCCTTTTTGGGCTCGGTTTGAGAATGAACTTAAAGGTTTCTTTTTTCAGGGGTTTCTTTAAACATAAAATCCCCTTTTTAAGTTTTAGAAAAGTAGGGGACAGTGCCCCAAAGGCTTAAAGAATCTAATGATAAAAACCCCAAAATCCTCAAGTGATCTAAAAACCAGAAAAATTTTTAAAATTTAGTCCAGAAAGGGGTTTTGGGGGAAGGGTTTGATGGTTTTAAGGGGGAAAGGGAAATTAAGCATCAAGCAGTTTAGGGGCCCTTTTGGGTTTTGCCCTTGGGCGGTTAGAGTGAAGCAAAGCAGCTGATGAAGGGATTTAAAAAAAAAACCCAGTTTGAGAAAGAAGCAAAAAAGGGTTTTAATATGATGAAACAAAAATTTTAAAATGGGGGAAAAGAAAGGGAAGAAAAAAACCCTTGGGGGAAAAGTGAATAAAAAAATTTTTAAACGGGGCAAAAAGAGTGCTAGGTAAAGGAAATTTAAAGAAAACATAGCCAGTGACGTCATGAACTCCTAGAAGGTGATGTTGGGGATCCCGTTGAATAACTTTTAAAAAAAGGGGTTAATAAGGTTACTTATTTAGCAGTTCCCAAGCAAAAAAAAAAATTTGGATTATTATAAAATTGTATAACCCGGGGGGTGATGGTCACGTGCGGGTAAAAAAAGGCACATTGTAGGGGCGGTGGGGAAAAACGGGGCTTTGTGTGCGGGGTTTGACGGGGGACAGGTACCGGATGGTCCCCTTAATTTCACAATTTCCAATCACGAACCATGGGGCAAAATTTTTGCCAAAAAAATTTTGCTAAAATTTGGGATTTAAACCAAAGGGGTTCCCAGCGAAACCGGGGGCCCAACTTTTATATATTTTTGTTTTTCCCATTTTACTTACTATGTAAAAAAAAAAAAGTGGAAAATTTTTGCACTTTTTTTACTGATGGGGGGGGCACTTCATGGCTTCTTATAGGCTTTGCCGACATCACAATTTTTTGTGTTTTGGGGGCCATTGTTAAGTAAAATTAAGGCTTTTTTTTAGGGAAAAGGAAAAGCAGTGGATAACAAAAAACCGGGAAACAAAATTTTCCGCAGATATGGGAGTCCTACTGTACTGCTTTTGTGTGTGTTTCCCTTTTGTTTTAGTACATTTTTTGACATTTCTTTTCCAAATTGTATTTTAAATTGGTTTTTTTTCTTTTTAAAGGTTTTAGTGCTTAGTTATAAATTATAATAATAATAAAAAATTGTCTTTCAGGTTATGGTGAGCCCTATAGAAACAGCTGTGGAACAAGCGTCATGATGTTTTGAGAAGACTTTTTCCACATAACAGAGACCAGGGACCCTCAAAACCTTTTTGGCAAAGATGCTGTTTAACATTGCATTTAAAGAAACAAATGTGTATTTTAAATTTGAGTGGTTTTTTTAAATTTAAAACACAAAACATTATAAATTGCTAGTATAAAATCAGTTAAAAATTTTTGGTTGCTCACGCTTTTTTGAATTTTCATTTTTATATCAATAGAAAAACCCTCCCCAAAAATTTAAATTTTTGGGATGCACTTTTTTGTAATTTTCCGTCCCACTATTTTTCGGGTCATCATTAATCATGAACATTGTAAAGCTTTGGCAGCAAAACAAAAATTTGAAAAAAGAAAAACAGTAGTCCCTGAGTTAAAAATTTAATTTTTGTTCCAAAAGGGCTGTTCGAGTGCCGATCCCCCAACCCCCCCCCAAATTTTTTTCCCAAAAGGGGAATGATGTAATTAGATTGTCTGATTCAGACCCATAAAAATACCTTACAAAAATACACTTACTTTAATTTTGAGTTGGGGTATTTAAAACCCGGGAGGTACCACGGGAAAGGCCTTAGTTTTGAAGATAGTTTTTTTAAAATATTGAAATTTCATTATAATAGAAAGTCAAAAAGCATATTATATGAACATTTTATAAGTTAGATGTAAAAGTATAGGAAAAAAAATTCTTCATGCCTGAAGTGAACACGGAATAAAATCTACAGGTTACGGGGGCCCCGTTTTAAGGCTAACCCACAACTTCAAGAAAGGCATGTATTGGGATTTTCGCCCTGTAATTTTCAGTACTACAAAGTTGTTAAAAAATGAAAAAATTTAATATACATTTTAAAAATTACAGACTTTCAAGTACTTTATTTGTTTTTTTTGTAATTAAAAGAATTTATAAATTATTTTCATGGGTTGTTTTCCTTTTCCCCTCCTTGAGACGTTTACTTTTCTCTCCTTGAGGGCCCGTTTTACATTGTCTCTCCTTGAGACTGTTTTCATTGTCTCTCCTTGAGACTGTTTACTTGTTTTCTCCTTGGACGTTTCATTTTCTTCCCTTTAACTGTTTACAAAATTTTCTCTCCTTGAGACTGTTTTCCTTTTTCTTCCTTTAGGGCTGTTTACATTGGGCTCTTTCCCTGAAGGGCTGTTTACATTGTTTTTCTTTCCCTTTAGACTTTTACATTGTTCCCCCATGAACTGTTTACAAATTTTTCTTTTCCCTGGGGGGACCCGTTTACATTTTCTCTCCAGAGACTGTTTTTCATTGTTCTCCATGAGGGTGTTTAAAAATTGTTTTCTCCTTGAGACTGTTTTCATTTGTCTCTCCATGGACTGGTTTTCATTGTCTTCCATGAAAACTTTTTTACAAAGGGCTCTCCATGAGAAATGTTTTTCAATTCTCCCCCCTTTAGACTGTTTACATTTCTCTCCATGAGACTGTTTTCATTGTTTTTCTCCCTGAGGCTGTTTACATAGCTCTCCCCTTTAAATGTTTACATTGTCTCCTTGGGGGCTGTTTACATTGTTCTTCCCTTTAACTGTTTACATTGTTCTCCTGAGACTGTTTACATTGGGCTCTCCCTTTAGATGTTTTAAAAGTCCCCCTTGAAACTGTTTACATTGCCCCCTCCTTGAGAATGTTTTCATTGTCTCTCCTTGAGACGTTTACATTGTTTTCTCCCCTTTTGGGCGTTTACATTGTTTTTTCCTTGAGACTGTTTTTCATTGTCCTCCTTGAGACTGTTTACATTGTCTCTCCTTTTAACTGTTTACATTGTCTCTCCTTGAGACTGTTTTCTTTTTATCTCCCTTTAGATGTTTTCATTGTCTTCCTTTAGACGTTTACATTGTCTTCCTTGAGGGCTGTTTACATTGTCTCTCCTTGAGATGTTTACAAAAGTTTTCCCTGAGACTGTTTAAAATTGGCTTCCTTTTAAACCCGTTTTTCATTGTCCCCTTTCCTTTTGGCTGTTTACAAATTTTCCCTTTGAGCTGTTTTTCTTTTTTCCTCCTTGAGACTTTTTTACATTTTTCTCCCCCTTGGGGGATGTTTAACCCTTTCTCTCCTTGAGATTTTTTTAAAATTGTCCTCCTTGAGACTTTTTTACATTGTCTCTCCTTGAGACTGTTTACATTGCTTCCATGAACTGTTTACATTGTTCCCCTCCCTTTAGGGCTGTTTACATTGTCTCTCCTTGAGAATGTTTTTCAATTTTCCCCTTTCCCTGAGACTGTTTTCATTGTCCTTTCCCTGAGACTGGTTTTTCATTTTTCCCCTCCTTGGACTGTTTACATTGTCTCTCCCTTAAAACTGTTTACATTTTTCTCCCTTGAGGGCTTTTTACATTGTCTCTTCCCCTTTAGACTGTTTAAAATTTCTCTCCTTGAGATGTTTACATTGTCTCTCCTTGGTGTTTTTCTTGTTTTCCCCCTTGAGACTTTTTTACATTGTTTTTCCATGAATGTTTACATTTTTCTCCTTGAACTGTTTTTCATTGTCTCTCCCCTTTAGGGCTGTTTACATTGGGCTCCCTTTAGACGTTTACATTGTCTCTCCCTGAGACTGTTTTTCATTGTCTCTCCTTGAGACTGTTTTAAAATTTTCTCTCCATGAGGGGTGTTTTTTCATTGTCTTTTCCTTGAGATGTTTACCCTTGTTCTCCCCTTTAGATGTTTTTCATTGTCTCTCCATGAGACGTTTACATTGTCTCTCCCTTTAGGGCTGTTTACATTGTCTCTCCATGAGGGCTGTTTACATTGTCTCTCCTTGAGACTGTTTACATTTTTCTCTCCCTTGAGACGGGTTTTCATTGTTTTCTCCCTTGAGCTGTTTACATTTTTCTTCCTTGAGATGGTTTTCAAATTTTTTCCTTGAGAATGTTTTCATTGTTTTCTCCTTAACTGTTTTCATTGTTCTCTCCAGAGACTGTTAACATTGTTTTCTCCTTGGGGAGTTTAATTGTCTCTCCTTGAGACTGTTTTTCATTTTTCTCTCCTTTAAAACTGTTTTATTGTCTCCCCCCTGAGATGTTTACATTTTCCTCCTTTAGAAATGTTTACATTTTTCCTCCCTGAGACTGTTTTCATTGTCTCTCCTTGAGATGTTTACTTTTTCTCTCCTTGGATGTTTAAAATTTTTCTCTCATGAGACTGTTTTTTCATTTTTCTCTCCTTTAAGGGTTTTTAATTGTCTCTTTTCCTTTTTAGAAATGTTTACATTGTCCCCTCCTTGAGACTGTTTACAAATTTTCTCCCCTTGAGACTGTTTACATTGTCCTCCCATGAGACTGTTTCATTGCTCTCCGAGGGTGTTTACAAATTGGGCTCTCCCTTTTGGGCTGTTTTTCATTGTCTCTCCTTGAGACTGTTTACATTTTCTTTCCCTTTAGACTGTTTTTTTTTCAAATTTTCTCTCCCTTAGACTGTTTTCATTGTCCCCCCTTTAGACGTTTTTCATTGTCTCTCCCTTTGGGCTGTTTTCATTTTTCTCTCCTTAGACTGTTTACATTGTCTCCCCCTTTAGGGCTGTTTTACATTGTCTTTTCCTTGAGAATGTTTACATTGGGCTCCCCCTTGAGACTGTTTTTCATTGTCCTTTCCCTTTAATTTTTACTTTTCTTCCTTGAAAACTGTTTACATTGTCCCCCTCCATGAGGGGCTGTTTACATTTTTCTCCCCCTTGAGACTGTTTACATTGTCTCCCTTGAGACTGTTTACATTGTCTCTCCTTGAGACTGTTTACATTGTTCTTTCCTTTTAACTGTTTAAAATTGTCTCTCCTTTGACTGTTTTCATTGTTCTCCTTGAACCGTTTACATTTTCCCCTCCTTTAAAAATGTTTTTCATTGTTCTCCTTGGGACTGTTTTTCATTGTCTCCCCCCCATGAGGGCGGGTTTTCAAATTGGGCTCTTTTTTTGAGACTGTTTACATTGTCTCCCCCTTGGGCTGTTTACATTTTCTCTCCATGAGACTGTTTACTTTTTCTCTCCAAAGAGACTGTTTACATTGTCTCTCCTTGAGACTTTTACATTGTCTCTCCCTTTAAAACTGTTTACATTGCCCCCTCCCTTTTAGACTGTTTACATTGTCTCTCCTTGGACTGTTTCATTGTCTCTCCTTGAGAAATGTTTTAAAATTGTCCCCCCTTGAGATTTTTTCCCTTGTCTCTCCTTTGGGAAGTTTACATTGTCTCTCCCCTTTAGACTGTTTTTCATTTTCTCTCCCCTTTAGACTGTTTACATTGGGCTCCCCCTTGAGACTGTTTACATTGTTTTTCTTTCCCTTTAGCTGTTTACTTGTCTCTCCTTGAGGGGTGTTTTCATTGTCTCTCCTTGGGGGGGGGGAAATGGGTTTTCATTGTCTCTCCCTGGGGTCTGTTTACATTGTCTCTCCCTGGACTGTTTACATTTCTCTCCTTGAGACCCGTTTACATTGGGGCTCTCCCTTTAGACTGTTTCCCTTGTCTCTCCTTGAGACTGTTTTCATTGTTTTTCTCCTTGAGGGCTGTTTTCATTGTCTCTCCTTGAGAAATGGGTTTTCATTGTCTCTTTTGAGACTGTTTACATTGTCCTTTCCCTTTAGACTGTTTACATTGTCCTCTCCTTGAGAATGTTTACATTGATCTCCAAAGAGACGTTTACATTTTTCCCCTCCTTGGGGACTGTTTACATTGTCCCCTCCCTTTAGAAATGTTTAAAATTGTCTCTCCTTTAGACGGGTTTTCATTTTTCTCTCCCTTTAGATGTTTTTCATTGCTCTCCTTGAGACTGTTTACAAATTTTCCTTTCCCTTTAGACTGTTTACCCTTTCTCTTTCCCTTGGGGGATGTTTAAAATTGTCTCTCCTTGAGACTGTTTACATTGTCCTCCATGAAAAACTGTTTACATTGTCTCTCCCTTTAGCTGTTTACATTTCTCTCCTTTAGATTTTTTTAAAAATTGTTTTTCTTCCCTGAGACCCCGTTTTTCATTGTCTCTCCCCCATGAACTGTTTACATTTTTCCCCTCCCTTTAGACTGTTTCATTTTTCTTCCCTTTAGACTGTTTTCATTTTTTCTCCCTTGAGGGTGTTTTCATTGTCCCTCCTTGAGGGGCTGTTTTCATTGCTCTCCCTTTAGACTGTTTTTTTTGTCTCTCCCTTTAACTGTTTACATTTTCTCTCCCTTTAGACTGTTTACATTGTCTCTCCTTGAGACTGTTTAAAATTGTTCTCCTTGAAAAGTTTACATTTTCTTTCCTTGAGCCCGTTTAAAATTGTCTTTTCCTTGAGACTGGGTTTTCATTGTTCTCCTTGAGACTGTTTACATTGTCTCTCCTTGAGACTGTTTTTCATTGTCCCCCTTCCCTTTAGACTGTTTACATTGGCTCTCCCTGAACTGTTTACATTGTCCCCTCCTTGAGACTGTTTAATTTCTCTCCTTGAGACTGTTTAATTGTTTCTCCTTGAGGGTGTTTACATTGTCCCCTTTCCCTTTAGGGCTGTTTTTTTATTGCCTTTTCCCTTTAGACTGTTTTTCATTGGGCTCTCCTTTAGACTTTTACATTGTCTCTCCCTTTAGACTGTTTACATTGTCTTCCTTGAGGGCTGTTTACATTGCTCTCCAGGGGACTGTTTACATTTTCTCTCCTTTAGAATGTTTTTCATTTTCTCCCCTTGAGGGGTTTACATTGTCCTCCATGAGACTGTTTTCATTGTCTCTCCTTTAGAGTTTACATTGTCTTCCCTTTAGACTGTTTACATTTCTTTCCATTTTGGGGTGTTTACATTGTCTCTCCTTGAGGGTGTTTTTATTGGGCTCTCCTTGAGGGCTGTTTTTCATTGTCTCTCCTTGAGACTGTTTACAATTTTCTCTCCTTGGACTGTTTTTCATTGTCTTTTCCTTGAGATGTTTTTTCAAATTTTCTCTCCTTGAGACTGTTTTCATTGTCTCTCCGGACTGTTTACAAATTTTCTCTTTTTGAGTTTTTTAAAATTGTCCCCCCCTTGAACTTTTACAAATTTTCTCCCTTTAGACTGTTTACATTGTCTTTTCCATGAGATGTTTACATTGTCCCCTCCTTGAGGGCGTTTTTCTTTTCTCTCCTTGAGAATGTTTACATTTTTCTCTCCAGAACTGTTTACTTGTCTCTCCATGAGACTGTTTTTCATTGGGCCCCTCCCTTTAGACTGTTTACATTGTTTTCTCCTTGAGACTGTTTTCATTGTCTCTCCTTTAGACTGTTTTTCATTGTCTTTTCCTTTGGGGACTGTTTTAAAATTGTCTCTCCTTGAGACTGTTTTTTTAAATTTTCTCTTTCCCTTTAGACTGTTTTACATTGTCTCTCCCTTTAGACCGTTTACAAATTTTCTCTCCTTTGGGCTGTTTACTTGCTCTCCTTGAGGGCTGTTTACATTGTCTCTCCCTGAGATGTTTTCATTGTCTCCCTTGGGGGCACCCTTTTAAAAAATTTGCCCCGACTGTTTACATTGTCCCCTTTCCCTTTGGGGGCCCCCTTTAAAAAAGTTAGCCTCAGATGTTTACATTTTTCTCTCCTTGGGGGCCCCTTAAAACAAAGGAGCCTCAAAACTGTTTTTCATTGTCTCTCCCCTTGGGGGACCGTTTTTTAAAAAGTTAGCCTTAGACTGTTTTCATTTTTCTCTCCTTGGGGGCCCCTTTTTTTAAACAAATTAGCCTCAACGGTTTTTCATTGTTCTCCTTGGGGGGGAACCCTTAAACAAGTTACCTCAGCTGTTTACATTTTCCTCCTTTGGGGGAAGTTTAAAAAAGTTAGCCTCAGACTGTTTAAATTGTCTTCCTTGGGGGGACCGTTAAACAAGTTAGCCTCAGTGTTTACTTTTTCTCTCCTTGAGATGTTTACCCTTGTCTCTCCTTTAGGGCTGTTTACATTGGGCTCTCCCTTTTAGTTTTTTACATTGTCTCCCCCTTGAGTTTTTTTACATTGTCTCTCCTTGAGACTGTTTTTAAAAGTCCCCTCCTTGGGGGACCGTTAAAAAAGTTAGCCCCAGACTGTTTACATTGTCTTTTCCCTTTGGGGGACCCTTAAAAAAATTTTGCCTCAGGGCTGTTTACATTTTCTCTCCTTTTGGGGGAAAACCCTTAAACAAAATTACCTCGACCCGTTTTCATTGTCTCCCTTGGGGCACCGGGTTTAAAAAAAGTTTTGCCCCAACGTTTACATTGTCTCTCCTTGGGGGGCCCCTTTAAAAAAAGTTAGCCCCCCAGATGTTTACATTGTCTCTCCTTGGGGGAAACCCTTAAACAAGTTAGCCCCCAGACTGTTTTCATTGTCTCTCCTTGGGGCACCCTTTTTAAAAAAGTTTGGGCCCCAGACTGTTTTCTTGTCTCTCCTTGGGCCAAACCCTTTTTTAAAAAAGTTAAACCCCAGACTGTTTACATTTTCTCTCCTTGGGGCAAACCCTTTTAAAAAAGTTAAACCTCAGACTGTTTACAATTTTCTCTCCTTTAGACTGTTTTCATTGTCTCTCCTTGAGACTGTTTACATTGTCTCTCCTTGAGACTGTTTACATTGTCTCTCCTTGAGACTGTTTACATTGTCTCTCCTTGAGACTGTTTACATTGTCTCTCCTTGGGACGTTAACATTGTCTCCTTGAGACTGTTTACATTGTCTCTCCTTGAGGACCTGTTTAAAATTGTCTCCTCTTGAGACTGTTTACATTGTCTCTCCTTGAGGACGTTTACAATTGTCTCTCTGACTGTTTACATTGTCTCTCCTTGAGACTGTTTACATTGTCTCTCCATGAGACGTTTAACATTGCCTCCTGAGACTGTTTACATTGTCTCTCCTTGGGCACCGTTAAACAAGTTAGCCTCAGACTGAGACTTCAAACTACTCTGTGCAAAATGGTAACTGTTCTTGTTTTTTTTTTTTGTTTTTTTTTTCTCAACAAGTCGGCCATCTCCCACCGAGGCAGGGTGACCCAAAAAAGAAAGAAAATCTCCAAAAAGAAAATACTTTCATCATCATTCAACACTTTCACCACACTCACACATTATCACTGTTTTTGCAGAGGTGCTCAGAATACAACAGTTTAGAAGCATACACATATAAAGATATACAACATATCCCTCCAAACTGCCAATATCCCAAACCCCTCCTTTAAGGACCCATGGAGAGATGTTGTCTGGTCCCACCGCCTTTGAGGTGTCAAGTTCGCATAGCAGCTTCTTCACCTCGTCCTTGGTTATATGTACGTCATCCAGCACTTGCTGGTGTGCCCCCCTGTTCTGATTTCTTGGAGTCCTACTGGTTTCCACTGTAAATGTGTGTGTGTGTGTGTGTGTGTGTGTGTGTGTATTCCCGCAGGTTCTTGTGTTCCTGGTGGTTAAGCTTGGCAGGCGTAACTCAGGAAGGCCCTGGTGCTGGTCGTCCGGTGTCTGCTGGCTTGGCTCCCTCACTATGTCCCTGGCTTAATTAGTCGTAATTGTTTGGTTAACATGCAAGTGAGGCCACCCGGGGTGGTGTTGGATCTTATCCTCGCCCTAAGCAGCAGTCGTATTATGTGGCATGCATATACTCATACAAATTATATATATATATATATATATATAAATATATATATATATATATATATATATATATATATATATATATATATATATATGCATGAGCGTGTTAGATAGGAGTGAATGGAGACGAATGATACTTGGGACCTGACGATCTGTTGGAGTGTGAGCAGGGTAATATTTAGTGAAGGGATTCAGGGAAACCGGTTATTTTCATATAGTCGGACTTGAGTCCTGGAAATGGGAAGTGCAATGCCTGCACTTTAAACGAGGGGTTTGGGATATTGGCAGTTTGGAGGGATATGTTGTGTATCTTTATACGTATATGCTTCTAAACTGTTGTATTCTGAGCACCTCTGCAAAAGCAGTGATAATGTGTGAGTGTGGTGAAAGTGTTGAATGATGATGAAAGTATTTTCTTTTTGGGATTTTCTTTCTTTTTTGGGTCACCCTGCCTCGGTGGGAGACGGCCGACTTGTTGAAAAAAAAAAAAAATATATATATATATGTATATTATTACTAAATGTAAAAGGAGAAACTTTCGTTTTTCCTTTTGGGCCACCCTGCCTTGGTGGGATACGGCCGATGTGTTGAAAGAAAGAAAATATACTATATATATATATATATATATAATATATATAATATATATATATATATATATATATATATATATATAATATCTGGAGGGGGTTTCGGGGTCAACGCCCCCGCGGCCCGGTCTGAGACCAGGCCTCGTGGTGGATCAGGGTCTGATCAGTCAGGCTGTTACTGCTGGCTGCACGCAAACTGACGTACGAACTACAGCCTGGCTGGTCAGGTAATGACTTTAGGTACCTGTCCAGCGCCTTCTTGAAGACAGTCAGAGGTCTATTGGTAATCCCCCTTATGTATGCTGGGAGGCAGCTGAACAGTCTTGGGCCCCGGAGACTTATTGTGTTAGTCTCTCAGTGTACTCGTGGCGCTCCTGCTTTTCATTGGGGAAATATTTCATCTGCCGAGTCTTTTGCTTTCATAGGGAGTGATTTTCGTGTGCAAATTTGGTACTAATTCTTCTAGGATTTTCCAAGTGTATACCCCTCAAAGGAGGTTCCTTGACGCTGGTGACGGGCTCTTGATCTAGGGAATTGGATCTGTGCTCCAGTTCCCTGAATTGAGCTTGAATACCTTCCATCTCCCCCCCCCACGTGCGCTGTATAATCCTACGGGTTTAGCGCTCCCCATGATTATAATAATAATCCAAGTGTGTATTATCATGTATCTTTCTCGCCTGCGTTCCAAGGAATACAAATCAAGGGACTTCAACCGTTCCCAGTAAATTAGGTACCTTATCGTACTTATGTGTAGCTGGGACAGCTAGCTAGCTAGCTAGCTAGCTAGCTCTCTCTCTCTCTCTCTCTCTCTCTCTCTCTCTCTCTCTCCTCTCTCTCTCTCTCTCTCTCTCTCTCTCTCTCTCTCTCTCTCTCTCTCTCTCTCTCTCTTTTTTCACAGGGTTTGATAGGTTAAGGATCCCTAGCTTTATTGACAGCTATTTACAGGTTAAGGATTCCTAACTTTATTGGCAAGCTAAGAGCTGTTACCTACATCAGCTCATTTGAAAGCAATTTTATTGTTATGAGACATACAAGTAGGGAACAGGATGAAGTTGGAGCCATCTGTGGGTCAGCATTTTCATTTGATCAACTGACTTTATCTCGTTGACATTATGCTGTACGAATGTGTTCCATACTCGAGTCATCCTGGGTATGTATGATCTCAGATGGAGTTTACCTGGAGTTTACCTGGAGAGAGTTTCGGGGGTCAACGCCCCCCGCGGCCCGGTCTGTGACCAGGCCTCCTGGTGGATCAGCGCCTGATCAACCAGGCTGTTGCTGCTGGCTGCACGCAAACCAACGTACGAGCCACACCCCGGCTGATCAGGAACTGACTTTAGGTGCTTGTCCAGTGCCAGCTTGAAGACTGCCAGGGGTCTGTTGGTAATCCCCCTTATGTGTGCTGGGAGGCAGTTGAACAGTCTCGGGCCCCTGACACTTATTGTATGGTCTATTAACGTGCTAGTGACACCCCTGCTTTTCATTGGGGGGATGGTGCATCATCTGCCAAGTCTTTTGCTTTCGCAGTGAGTGATTTTCGTGTGCAAGTTCGGTACTAGTCCCTCTAGGATGGAGTGATGTTCTGGAGAGGGTACAGCCAGAGTGTAGTGCTGCTTTCTGCCATCTTGTGGCATAAAGCTTGTTTCACGCTGGCCCTCGAAGTGGATCCAAGTGTGGTATTTTGACAATATTGGCCTTGTACATAACAGTAAGGCCACCCACATCCCTCCTATGTTGAAGGCTCTGCTGAAATGACAGATCTATCCAGGATGGGTCCAGGGAGAGATGAGACGTCTTGCTCTGTTCTCTACTCTGTCAAGCAGTCGCAGATGAGAGGGGGCAGGCAAACCAAGAAAGTGGAGCATACTCAAGGTGCGAGCGTACTTGTGCCTCGTAAGGATCTTGCAACCCCTACTGTCAAGCAGATGGGGATACGGCGAAGTGCTGTAAGCTTCCTGGCTGCCTTGTTTGCAAGATTACAACATGGTTCTTCATGTTAGTTTGGAGTCGAATTTCACCCCAAGATATCAACTTCTTCTCAGGTGCCAACATCCTCCCATTCTCCTTACTACTGCACCAGCATTACATCATGGTGCCTAGAGACGATCATCATTTGCATTTTCTCAGGTGCAAATGTTACTTGCCATCTATTTCCCCACGCTGATATAGCTCTCAGCTGGTGATCCGATGTAGTTAGAGCAGCGTGGCATTTCTTCTCTTGGATAGTGAAGTGTCAGTGTACAGTGTCTGCATATGCATGTGATTCTG
This sequence comes from Cherax quadricarinatus, assembly GCF_026875155.1. Lineage (NCBI taxonomy): Eukaryota > Metazoa > Arthropoda > Malacostraca > Decapoda > Parastacidae > Cherax > Cherax quadricarinatus. The sequence continues at coordinate 54,175 of NW_026506578.1, forward strand.
GGATGAGATGAAGAAGGTCGTTGAAGTAGACATTCCAAACAATGGACCCAGCAGGGGCTTCCTTGGAACACTTGCCCCAGGTATAGGATGTCTTGCTGATTCCGTTCCATTGAGAACTACACTTAGAGATCTACCATGAAGGTAATCACTGAGGAGACATAGCGTAGAGCCTGCATTTCCAGTGCTGAAGTTTTGCTAAGAGGCCCTGGTGCCACACCGGTCGAAAGCGCCAGCAATGTCCAGTGCTACCACACAGCTGACTTTGGATTCATCCAGTGACTGGTGCCACTTAGTGGAGAGGTTTAATAACAGATCAGAGCAGGAGTAACCTTTCCTGAAGCCGTATTGACATCACAAAGTAGTGAGTGGTAGTCAAAAAACTCTGTCATTTGTCTTGAGATTATTGTTCAAGGATCTTACCAGTGATTGACAGAGTGACACTGGTCTGTAGTTGCTGATTTCTGCTCTGCTCTTTTTTAGTGAACAGGACTACATTTGCCTCTTTCCCACTGTACTAGGCAGTGCTGAAAGATGTGAGTTAGAGGTGCGCTAGCTGGTCTGCACATCTTCTCAACAGTCTTGGCTAAACTTGTCTGGGCCACAGCCTTTTCTTGGTCAAGCGATTTAAGTAGGAAATGCACCTCCTCCTGTCCTGGGAGACAGTAATGGTTGAAGTTGGAGGTGCTGTCCTGGGAGACAGAAATGGTGAAGCTGGAGATACTGTCCTGGGAAGACAGTAATGGTGAAGCTGGAGATATTGTCCAGGTAGTCGGGAATTATACGCAGGAAGGAATACATATAATGACCTCATAGGGGACAAGAGCCATAGTAGGGAAACAAGTGTAGTCAAAGATAAGATAAAACCAATATTGCAAACTAGAAATACCGCAGGAAATAGCAAACAAGAGGACTCCAATAGCAATAGTGAGGATAAATTACCAAAACAACTGGTGGGAGCTCCAGATGTTGGTGCTAGGGAGGATAGAAGTAAGACAGGGAAACATGCACCAACAGGGAATACAGTCACAGAAACCCAAGGCAAGCGGAAACCAAGCCTGTGCACATACTATGCACTTGGTATCTGCTGGCATGGGAAATCTGGAAAAACAGATGGGACATGCAACTATGACCACCCTAGAAAATGCCAAGCCCATATGACAACAGGAAAATGCAAACTCCCTTCCTGTAAGCTTTTTCACCCTGAAATGTGTACCTCTTCAGTACAGAAAGACTGTGCTATAACTTAAATTGCCAGGCATACCATCTAAAGGGGACAAAAAGATACAAAACATCAGGCCATGGTAAAACCTGGGTAGCCACAGCCACTCAAGAGGAGAGGTTTTTTAGTGCCAGGAAGGAAAAAAAACTGGCAGGAAATGGCAGAAATCGTACACCAAATCCAGTCATTCCTGGAGTGGAACCACAGTCGATGGCCTCCACTCCAAACCAACAGATACAGATACTAATGCCGGAAAAAAAATCCCCCCCCAGTACCAACAATACCACCAGTTCGATAACATTCTCTTGCAAATATACAGGGTCTAAAGCCAGCAACAAACAACAAAATACCTTTCATCCGTGGACTGCTTGCAGAGGCAAAGGCAATGTTCGCGGCTTTCACTGAGACCCACATAAAGGATCACTTGGACAACGAAGTATGGATCCCAGTTACAACCTATACAGATGTGACAGAGTGAACAGGCAAAAGGGGGGGGGGGGTTGGCCTGTACATTGCAGAGTCACTTGTTTGCACAGAACTGCTTAATGCCTCAAATGACGTAGTGGAAGTTTTAGCAGTAAAGGTCGAGAACCAAAACCTAGTCATTGTGGTAGTCTACAAGCCTCCGGATGCAACATCCCAGCAATTCCAGGAACAGCTGTTAAAAATTGACCACTGTCTGGAAAATCTTCAGCTCCTGCACCCAACATCTTGCTCCTGGGGGATTTCAACTTAAGGCACCTAAAATGGAGGAATATAGCAAATAATATTGTTGCAGAAATAACACCAGGAGGCAGCTCTGATGAAAACTCACACTCAACACGAGCTTTTAAATCTCTGCACAAAATTCAATTTAAACCAGCAAATAATAGAGCCTACAAGACTGGAGAATACACTAGACCTCATCTTCACTAACAATGATGATCTGATAAGAAAATGTCACCATATCAAAAACAATATACTCAGATCACAACATAATTGAGGTTCAGACATGTATGCGTGGAGCCCCAGACCGACAAAATGAGACTAGTCACGAGGGAGCATTCACCAAATTCAACTTCAATAACAAAAACATAAAGTGGGACCAAGTAAACCAAGTCCTAACCGATATAAGCTGGGAAGATACACTAAGCAACACAGACCCAAACTTATGCTAGAACAGATTAACTCGGTGGCACTCGATGTATGCACAAGGCTTATTCCTCTAAGAAAAAGGAGGAGTAGATGTAAAATAGAAAGAGACAGGCGCTCCCTTTACAGGCGACGGAAAAGAATAACAGAGCGGCTAAAAGAGGTCAATATATCTGAAATGCGCAGGGAGACACTGGTCAGAGAAATAGCAAGCATCGAACTTAAGCTAAAAGAATCCTTTAGGAGTCAGGAATCGCGGGAAGAACTAAAAGCCATAAATGAAATCGAAAGAAACCCAAAGTATTTCTTCTCCTATGCCAAATCAAAATCGAGAACAATGTCCAGCATTGGGCCCCTACTTAAACAAGATGGGTCCTACACAGATGACAGCAAGGAAATGAGTGAGCTACTCAAGTCCCAATATGACTCAGTTTTTAGCAAGCCGCTAACCAGACTGAGTGTGGAAATTTATTTGGTCCAAATAGTTCCACAGCTCAGATCCAGCATGAGCGTCTGGTCGTCTGAGCCGAGCGACCCTTAAACCCTCCCAAACAAGCAAGGCATTCTCTGGTTGGCGGTTGGTAAGCTTATTTAATTTATAGATTTACTCTTCAGGGAAGGAGTAGGTAGGTTTACTGGTAATACACTAATATTAGGTTTACTAAGGCATCTGTAGATAATGATAGAGTAGACCTAAGACCTTAACATAGGTAGGAATAGGCCGATAATGTAGGCAAACATTAGGATAAGTTAGCTAGGGAGAACTGGCAGCCCTAGCTTGAATGGCGGGCGCAGGTCACAAAGACAGAATAGCGTCCTTCTTACGATAGACTTCGACTGGACAAGACGTGCCGTGAACATCAGGCGGCGCCCCCATGTGTCTTCACATCTGAGACCTGGGGAAATCTGGCAGAGACACCTCGATGTACCGTAGATGATCTCCTCCATCAGCCCATACAGTAAGACGAGATATTCACCTTTTCCAGTAGGATCTGGCCAGTGACTTAGGAGATTGTGGATTGAGTTAACTGAGGGCTCGGCGTGCTACAGAGAGAGTATGCCCAGTAAGTACCAGCGTCTCAGAGTCGTCTGAAGCTAGCGTCTGAGTCTGCATAGTTATACTAGGGGATACATACCCTCTTGGATATAGGAATTTCTGAGGTGCAGGCAGGACACTAATAACGATTGAATATTGCAGGAATTAATGCTCCCGGTTGCACGTGATTCCCAAGGGGAAGTCCTAGGGGGCTAAAGCTAGGCTTAGGAAGTTGAAGATCAGGATATATGCTGCAACACCAAGTAAGTTAGTCCTTTATACGTGCATGCAGGCGAGGTTTCTTGCAATACCAATCATTTGTGAAAAATCTGTCCTATAAGCCACTTGTGAGGCTGAGGTACCCATCTCAGAGCTCGGTGTCAACAGAGTTTGCCAGGGTAGGCGACTCACTTGGAGGCAGCCCAGACAAATTTTCACAAAAGTGGTCCTTCGAAAACCGGATGTGGAATAGCTAGGTTAAGCTATCATAGCTAGGCCACAGTTAGGAACCAGTTTAACAAAGTTAGGTTAAGCTATCATAGCTAGGCCACAGTTAGGAACCAGTTTAAAAAAGTTAGGTTTAAGTTAGCACACCTAGGTCAAAGTTACTCAGAGGCTAGGCCAAGCTGACTATACACAGAAGTTGTTATTTGCAGTAATTTACAGGCAGGCCAGGTAGGCTAGAGAAGCTTGTGAATTTAATTATTTACAGTGATTACAAGTAATCCAGAGTAGGAGACTTGTGTGTTAATTACTTACAGTGGATTTGCAAGGTAGCCACAGTTAGGCTAGGCTTGTGCAATATTTACAAAAGGTTATAGTAGCTAGGACAGATTTAACCTAGTTATTATTTACAGGGAGTTATAAAGCCAGGTTTAAGTTATAGCACACTAGCTAGGTTAGGATTTACCTTATCCAACCATCCACGCTAAACAGAGTAAGCTGGGCACAGTTAGGCCAAGCTGTTTACATACATTATTTATTTACTGTTTCACAAGTTGAATTGTTGAATTTGCTTGTGTTAACCAAGTGATTTTAATTTGTATACTGCCCTATTAGTGTGTGATTTTCATTGTCTTTGATTCATGTTAATGTGGGATTTGTGAATTATACCTGAGACTAGGTTAAGTCCTGTAATTATTTGCTGGCATTGTACAGTTAAGTGCTAGGTTAAGCTTTCACATCGATACACATTTTGATTGGGATTTGAGAGCTAACAGTGTACATTTTTGATTCATAGTAGAGTCAATATAACAAAGGGAATTGTTAAGCTTGTTGAGAAGCCTTAAGACTCGTTCATTCTTACCTAACACCGTGACGTGCTGTGGGGTGGACTGGGTAAAGTACAATTAGTGTCACACTCCTCATTAAACTTCGACAATGCAGATGGGGGTTCAGGAGAGTCTGGTTCAGTGCTAACAAAATTAAACGATCAGTAGCAGCATACAAAGGGCATCTGAACAGAACGCGTAACAGGTGCAAGGCTACTTGCCAACGCAGTAATGTAGACTGCGATGATTTGCAGAACTGCTTGAAGAGTTTGGGGGAAAAGTGGGAAGCCTATGAACAAGCATTCTCAGCATATGAGCTACAGGCTATTGAGGATGAGGAATCCCAGGGAAGTCTTCAGCAGGCTAGGACGAATTCACTAAGGATGATGTAGATTGTCATCAGGAGATGAATATGTACAAAGATAAGTTAAGTACATTAAAGGCTAGTATTCCAAGGATGGTGTTGAACACCGCAGGTACCCCAAACAACCACACACCTGTCAATATGTTGCCCAAGTTGCCCCAGCTGAATTTACCAACGTTTGACGGAACCTTAACAGAGTACATTGGTTTCTGGGATCAGTTTAGAGCCAGATAGATGACAGAAATGATTTGTCAGATGCCGTCAAGTTGCAGTATTTGCGGTCGCAGCTCAAGGGTAAAGCCTTAGATCTGGTCCGGCACTACCCGATTACTGACGCTAATTACCAACATGCCAAAGACCAATTAGAAGACATGTTTGGCAACACTGAGGAGATAAAGGTAGCTATACTTTATCGGTTGTTGGATCTAGAGGCTTGCCGACATGACCGTCAAAGTCTAGAGAAGTTCCGTATTGAGGTTATGAGCTTGTCCAATAGTTTCAGAGATTTGCATGATGAGAATGATTCAAAATGGATCCTTAGCCAGGTGATTCAGAGGAAACTGGCTAGCACGACAGTGCATGAGTTACACTTAAAACATCGGACGAATAGGTTCACGATAGACCAAATTGTTGAAGGGTTAGGGGATCTCATATCTCACCTGAGCATAGGTCAGGGGAGAAATTACCTACCAAGGAGAAGTCGTTCGACTTCCCCAGACATTCGAGAGATAGACCTAAACCACCTCCCACTAAGTAGGCACGTATTATGCCCAGGGGAACCCTCCACCCACGGGCAAGGGAGAAGCCACTAAAGCGGCCAGTATGAGACGGTGCTGTTTTGTGATGAAGAACACGCTAGTTCAGGGTGGTTCACTTCACACACCTATAACCAAAGGGTTCAACGCTAAGAGAGTTGAGACTTTGTTTCAAGTGTTGTGGAAACATTTTGCAGGGACTGTAAACACCATGCTCAGGAGTGTCGGGGCGCCGGAAGGGAAAGCCCACAGTGCACTGTGCCTAATGATGCCGGATTAGCACAAGTTAAGGAGAGCAAACCGCAAGAAAGGGCGGAGAGCAAGACAAGTCAGAAGTAACGATGAGTGTGGTGAGTCGGCACCGAGAATTTGTCTGGTGAGCAATTTCAAGGCTCGGTGGCCTTGCCACCATAATGGCGGTGGTCGCGAACGGGAAGAAGTCTGAAAACAAACCCGTTTGTTCTTCGACAGTGGGCACAGAGATCCTTCATAGCGGAGAGTCAGCCACTAGGTTGAAGCTGGAGACAGTTGGTAAAGTTGACATGAAGGTGGAAGGGTTTGGTGGGGAAGTCCACGCAGGTCTTATCCAGTAGTCAATGTGACGGTCAGGTTAGCCGGCATCGACGGAAATTTCAGCCTTGATGGTGAAGAGGCTGCCCAATATCATTACCACTAGGGGACTGGCTGAAGCAGTCAAACGTTTGAGGGAGTTGGGTGTGAAGCTAGCAGAACCAGACATTGCTACAGACAATGTTAGTAAGTAGGCATATTGGTAGGAGGGGGATTACCTAGACGAGTTCGGTCTCGAGAAGGTTATCAAGGAAGGTGTGGGCTGTAACAGACTCCAGCGGGGTACATCGTAGGAGGCAGAATACCAGCTCACTTCCCTGCGACCCCGGGAAAGGAGGGCTCTGGTATTACAGCGACTGAGTGCTGTACTGGATGATGCAGATTGGTGGCACGAAGGCCTGTCCGAGGCGCAAGTTGGCATATCCGACAGTGAGCCGGTCCATAAACTATGGGACCTGGATGTAGTAGGGATTAAAGTGACCAGCCGCCCCCGAACACGAGAGACGTATCGAGATTACTTGAACCATGTGCAGTTCAGGGACGGGCAGTATTGGGTGCGACTCCCATGGAAACCGGGCCACCCAACGCTGCCCACTAATTTCAAGAGGGCACGTGGTCAGTTGAATTCATTGGTGAACAGCCTGACCAGGAAGGGTCTGGTGGGGAAATATGATGATATTTATTAAGGAACAGCTGGCCCTTGGGTTCATCGAGAAAGTGCCCCAATGCCAGCCCTGGGGAAAACACCCATTATCTTCCACACATGGCAGTCACCAAGGAGTCGGTAACCACTCCATCAGAGTAGTCTTCAACTGCAGCTCGCAGGCGAGTCCCGAGAGCCATCGTTGAACGACTGTCTGCTCACAGGGCCTCCCTGACGCAGAAATTAGCAGATGTGTTGTTGAGATTCAGGACGGAACAGTACGCCTATGCGCAGACATTAGCAAAGCCTTCTACGTATTGGGTTGCAGCCACAGGATAGGGACTACACAAGGTTCTTGTGGCTGGCTAACAGGGAGATGCCCAAGCAAGGGTATGATACCTATAGATTCAGGGCAGTGTTGTTTGGTGCCACTAGTTCACCATTCCTATTACAGGCTACCATAGACTACCACCTTGTGAACTGTAACAGCCCGCTTAAGAATTACTGAAGACCCTATTTTATGTAGACAACATGCAGGGTACCTCCCCAGATGAAAGGGCTGTTGATGGATATTTACCGAGAGTCTAATCAGGAGATCTCTCACTAACATGCCATTGAGAGAATGGGTGACAAACAATCCAACGTTGCGGGGCATGGTGGAACATGACTATATGGCTACTCAGTGCCTGAGGTAACATCGGTGTTGGGGACTAGAGTGGGAATCAAGGAAGACAGACTTAGGCTAAAGAGGAAGCCTGATGGGGAAGGGAACTGACAAGAGGTCTTTGCTGAGCAAAGTGCAGACTGCCTTCGATCCTTTTGGGTTTGTTGACACCCATCACATTCGAGGGAGGATGCTAGTACAACAGACTGGGAGCTGAACCTAGGTTGGGACGACCCACTGCCAGAAACAGTCTGCAGTAGTGGGATTGGTTAACAAAGACCTAGCGGAATTGCACGAGTTCACATTCCCAGGTCCATCGGGTGCACCGGGCGGGATTATGACTTGCACGTCTTTTGTGATTGGCTCCTCCAGGGCCTATGGGGCAGTAGCGTATTTGGTGGCCGGGGACCAAGTCATCTGGTCACCAGTCGTGCGCGGGTGACACCCCTGAAGGATTGCTCGATCCAAAGCTAGAGCTCACGGCGATGTTGCTGGGAGCAAGACTGGGTAAGTACGTAAGAGGAGGTGTTAAGTAATCTGAGGGTGACACACACCTATGTATGACAGACTCGGAGGTGCCTTACGTGGGTCCAGAATGACAGGTCAAGCTCCCCTATGTCAGGAATCGGGTAAAGGAGATACGGAACTACAGTCAACATCAACAATTCTGTATGTGCCTACAGATCAAAACCCAGCCGACCTGAAAGCCGGGGTGACACACAGAAAGTTGAGTAAAAGCGAGCTTTGGTTCAAAGGCCCGACTGGTTACCGGCAAGGGATTGCTGGCCGGAGCAGAAATTCGTGGAGACAATCAGCAGCATAGTACATTTCGCGGGGGAAACACGACACTGAATTATTTGACCCAAGGCGCTACTCCTCGTGGAGAAAACTTATAGGAGTCACGGAAATGGTATTTCGATTCGTGAGGAAGCTGCATGACAAGGTAAGCCAGGTCGACAGTTGTCTCTAGTGGGTCCCAGAGAATATTGGATAAGGCAGTACCAAAGGGGGAGTTTCCAGGAGTGCTGGAAGTACTTGCGACCGGCACAGGTTATGGCGTCAGACGCGTGTCCAACGATGACGACTCAGGGAACAGCAAATTGGTTCACTCATGTGGGATTGTTCCTAGATCATGCGGGGCTAATAAGATGCAGGGGAAGAATACAAAACTCTGAGCTCAGCTATGGGCCAAACATCCCGTGCTGCTGGGAAAGGAGGGATGGCGACAGAGCTATTGATACAGATGCCCATCAGAGGACCTTACATGGGGGGTTTGGAGATACCCACCTGCCTACGTCAGATACTGGGTACTGAAGGGTCGAGCTGCCGTCAAAAGGGTGCTAAGAGTTGCACGGTCTGCGGCGGTACGATGGGAGGACCCTACCCTACCAGGTCACCACGCTGCCTCAGGAGCGGGTACATATGTGACAGGCCCTTTGAGACTGTGGATATAGACTATACGGGGGCTATCACATTGAAGAACCAGGAGACGTTAAGGAGGGCCCTCAGAAAGTATATGTCTGCCTTTTACCTGTGCCACTACTCGAGCGGTGCTTTTGGATTTGGCAGAAGATATGACGACAGAGACTTCGTGAAGTTGTTCAGGAGGTTTACTGCCAGATTCTCGTGCCCGCGATTGATTATCTCGACAATGGCACAAGCTTTAGGGCGGCCGATAAAGTTTTCAGGAATCTTAGGGACAACGGAGAAGTATGAGAACACCTGAAAGAGAATAGAGTGCGAGTGGAGGTTCATAGCTCCCAGGGCACCCTGCAAGGGGGATTCTATGAACGCATGGTGGCACAGTCAAAAGGTGCATTCGGAAGGTCTTGCACGGCAGGAGGGTGAGCTGTGATGAACTGAGGACAGTGTTAGTTGAGATAGAGGCAAGAGTTAATAACAGGCCTCTGACCTACGTACAAAATGGGATTGACGAGCAGAAGCTCTCACCCCCAATCACATGCTGTTTGGAAGAAGGATTGAGCCCTTCCCGCAATTTTGAGTCAGTCTTCCAAGGAGCTGGATTATTATGGCCCAGATGGTCCCCCCATCAATGAAGAACTGCACAGGAGTCACAACAGACTGGTGAACATCCTGGACAAATGAACCAGTGTGGCGCAGGGATTACTTGACAACCTTGCGGAACATTTCTATGGTGCCGAACCCGAGGCGAATAAGATGATGCTAAGTGAAGGGACCTGGTGCGGTAGAATCCGAGGCGCCGAGGGCACACTGCCTCTTGGCCTGGTAGTGTCAACCCAACCCAGACAAGGCTGGGCGGTTGAGGAATGGTGAAAGTGAGAATGAACGGTGTCGAGACTATAAGACCCATCAACAGGCTTTTGCCTCTCGAGGTCCACACGGTGGGACGGGACATGAGAAATCAGACCAGAGGTTGAGTGAGCTGAGCGGCCGGACGACCCGTCGAACGGCGCTCGAGTCCAGGGCCACTGGGGGGGCCTGCGGGAGGCAGACTTGATCTAGACTTAGCGCCTACCTTCGCCGGCGGGAGGATGTGGAAATTTAATTTGGTCCAAATAGTTCCACAGCTCAGATCCAGCATGAGCGTCCTGGTCGTCTGAGCCGAGCGAACCCTTAAACCCTCCCAAACAAGCAAGGCATTCTCTGGTTGGCGGTTGGTAAGCTTATTTAATTTATAGATTTACTCTTCAGGGAAGGAGTAGGTAGGTTACTGGTAATACACTAATATAGGTTTACTAAGAGCATCTGTAATAATGATAGAGTAGACCTAAGACCTTAACATAGGTAGAATAGGCCGATATGTAGGCAAATATTAGGATAAGTTAGCTAGGGAGAACTGGCAGCCCTAGCTTGAATGGCGGGGCGCAGTCACAAAGACAGAATAGCGTCCTTCTTATGATTGACTTCGACTGGACAAGACGTTGCCGTGAACATCAGGCGGCGCCCCCACGTGTCTTCACATCTGAGACCTGGGAAATCTGGCAGAGACACCTCGATGTACCGTAGATGATCTCCTCCATCAGCCCATACAGTAAGACGGATATTCACCTTTTCCAGTAGGATCTGGCCAGTGACCTAGGAGATTGTGGAATTGAGTTAATGAGGGCTCTGCGTGCTACAGAGAGAGTATGCCAGTAAGTTACCAGCGTCTCAGAGTCGTCTGAAGCTAGCGTCTGAGTCTGCATAGTTATACTAGGGATACATACCCTCTTGGATATAGGAATTTCTGAGTGCAGCAGGACACTAATAACGATTGAATATTGCAGGAATTAATGCTCCGGTTGCACGTGATTCCCAAGGGGAAGTCCTAGGGGGCTAAAGCTAGGCTTAGGAAGTTGAAGATCAGGATATATGCTGCAACACCAAGTAAGTTAGTCCTTTATACGTGCATGCAGGCGAGGTTTCTTGCAATACCAATCATTTGTGAAAAATCTGTCCTATAAGCCACTTGTGAGGCTGAGGTACCCATCTCAGAGCTCGGTGTCAACAGAGTTTGCCAGGGTAGGCGACTCACTTGGAGGCAGCCCAGACAAATTTTCACACTGAGAGTCGAAGACCAAAATGAATTTTTTATGAGAGAGCCACAAAATTTGATTAACACAAGCCTATCCGATGTTATCCTGACGCCAAATGACTTCGAACAGGCGATAAATGACATGCCCATGCACTCTGCCCCAGGGCCAAACTCATGGAACTCTGTGTTCATCAAGAACTGCAAGAAGCCCCTATCACGAGCCTTTTCCATCCTATGGAGAGGGGAGCATGGACATGGGTTCGTCCCTCAGTTTACTAAAAACAACAGACATAGCCCCACTCCACAAAGGGGCAGTAAGCAACAAGCAAAGAACTACAGACCAATAGCACTAACACCATATCATAAAAATCTTTGAAAGGGTCTAAGAAGCAAGATCACCACCCATCTAGAAACCCATCAGTTACACAACCAGGGCAACATGGTTTAGAACAAAGGTCGCTCCTGTCTGTCTCAACTACTGGATCACTACGACAAGGTCCTAAATGCACTAGAAGACAAAAAGAATGCAGATGTAATATATACAGACTTTGCAAAAGCCTTTGACAAGTGTGACCATGGCGTAATAGCGCACAGAATGCGCGCTAAAGGAATAACAGGAAAAGTCGGTCGATGGATCTATAATTTCCTCACTAACAGAACACAGAGAGTAGTCGTCAACAGAGTAAAGTCCGAGGCAGCTACGGTGAAAAAGCTCTGTTCCACAAGGCACAGTACTAGCTCCCATCTTGTTCCTCATCCTCATATCCGACATAGACAAGGATGTCAGCCACAGCACCGTGTCTTCCTTTGCAGATGACACCCGAATCTGCATGACAGTGTCTTCCATTGCAGACACTGCAAGGCTCCAGGCGGACATCAACCAAATCTTTCAGTGGGCTGCAGAAAACAATATGAAGTTCAACGATGAGAAATTTCAATTTCTCAGATATGGTAAACATGAGGAAATTAAATCTTCATCAGAGTACAAAACAAATTCTGGCCACAAAATAGAGCGAAACACCAACGTCAAAGACCTGGGAGTGATTATGTCGGAGGATCTCACCTTCAAGGACCATAACATTGTATCAATCGCATCTGCTAGAAAAATGACAGGATGGATAATGAGCCAAAGCCCATGATGACACTCTTCAGGTCACTTGTTCTATCTAGGCTGGAATATTGCTGCACTCTAACAGCACCTTTCAAGGCAGGTGAAATTGCCGACCTAGAAAATGTACAGAGAACTTTCACGGCGCACATAACGGAGATAAAACACCTCAATTACTGGGAGTGCTTGAGGTTTCTAAACCTGTATTCCCTGGAACGCAGGAGGGAGAGGTACATGATTTATATACACCTGGAAAATCCTAGAGGGACTAGTACCGAACTTGCACACGAAAATCACTCACTACGAAAGCAAAAGACTTGGCAGACGATGCACCCATCCCCCAATGAAAAGCAGGGGTGTCACTAGCACGTTAAGAGACCATACAATAAGTGTCAGGGGCCCAAGACTGTTCAACTGCCTCCCAGCACACATAAGGGGGATTACCAACAGACCCTGGCAGTCTTCAAGCTGGCACTGGACAAGCACCTAAAGTCAGTTCCTGATCAGCCGGGCTGTGGCTCGTACGTTGGTTTGCGTGCAGCCAGCAGCAACAGCCTGGTTGATCAGGCGCTGATCCACCAGGAGGCCTGGTCACAGACCGGGCCGCGGGGCTTTTGACCCCGAAACTCTCTCCAGGTAAACTCCAGGTATTGTCACCACTGACAGTTTTGACACAGTTCTTGCAGCTAGCCAAGGAGGGTCCCTTGCTGGATCAGAACTTGCTTTTTTGGTAGCAAGTGTTCAGCAAAGAGGTCTCTCACCCTCTATATCTCTCAGCCAGGACATAAAATTTGGTCTCTTCTGATAGAGCATTACACGCTGGCATAACCCACCACAAAAACCTGTAATAAACCTTCAATAACTTTAATGCCCCCTCGGCTCCAGCAGCAAAACTCTCATATATATACTTAATACCGCCTTGGTCCGGCTTTCCTCTTATCTTCACAAACGCTGCCCGCAGCGCTTCATTTTGTATCAACACATTTTTTCACATTAACATAAGTATGGAACTGGGTGAGCTTGACGACGCTGGTCCACGAAGACAGGACAACCTCAGATTAAGTAAGTAAGTTTATTCAGGTATACACAAATACAGTTACATAGAATTATCATATATAGCAGCATATGTGTAGAGAACCTAGGATAACCCAAAAAAGTCAGACAGAGTGACTTATTTCCATTGGGGTCCTTTACCTTATTATTATAGTATAAAGGTTATAATATTTTCTTATTGTTCTACAATGAAGATAACATCTTATTATCATACTAAAAAGACTATCTGCGACACCAAGGTCATTAAGACTATCTACAATACGAGGGTCATTACAAGGAATAAGGTAAAAATTTACACGTATGTTAGCTAAAAAATAGAAAATCATTCCCCTCCCTTTCTGTAGCTACATTCATCAGACACCTTTTGGCACTCTTCTTGAACTGGTTCATGCTATGACTGGCTTTGACATGTGCGGGTAGTCTGTTCCATTCCTTTATTGCTGTACAATAAAAGGTGTTTGAAGCCTGGCCACTGGGCTGTGGGTACTACAAAGTTGTGCTCTCTCTCCCCCTAGTTCTATGATTGCTTTTGTTCCCAGCCTTGACAAAATTGACAGCAAGATATTCTGGACATTGCTTGTGAGCAATTTTATAAACATGATTTAGCTTCAGTTGTTTTTAAATCTGTCTTCAACATTCAGCATATCCAACTGCTGTAATTCATCCTGGCCTACATGTTCTCTTGGTCCCAGCCCCAGGATGAATCTTACAATTTTGTTCTGGGTGATTTGCAGTCTATCTTTCAGTTTTTTTGTCAAGGCAGAGTACCAAGAAGAGCAAGCGTAATCCATATGGCATTGTATAAGGGCTAGGGCATAGAGTCCTGCGAGCCTCAGTAGGTAGACACTGTGCTTGTCTATTCAGGAACTTCAGTCTGGCATTCGCTTTCTTTACTACACTGTTCCCTATCAATTCTCCTGACATGCATGGGTCAAAGGGGATTCCCAAAAATTTTACTGATGAAACCAAAGTGATGGGCTCCCCATTACATTGAACATTAAAATTATTTACCCTTCTCAGTTTATGTTTCGTGCCAAAGAGAATTTGGCTTCAGTTTTCCCTAGGTGTAATGATAGTTTGTTGTCTACTAACCATTTGCTGCAGGACTCCAGTTCCAGTGTTAAAACATTAGCAATATCTTGTGGGTCTTTACCTGACACTAACAGAGCACTGTCATCTGCATACAGTAGGAGTTTGCACTTGACACTGATAGGCATATCATTGACATAACATAAGAATAATAAGGGACCCAGAATACTACCTTGGGGAACTCCACATGTTATCGGCAGGGGTTCTGATTCTGTTTTGTTGATTTTGACTATTTGTCTCCTGTTGCTAAGGTAGGACTTAAACCAGTCTACAGAACCTATACCGATAGTTTGAAGTTTATTACATAATATATTGTGGTTGACAGTATCGAAGGCCTTTTGCAGGTCTAAGGTTACCATGCCTATGAGGTTCCTCTTTGACATTTCAGTTCTCAGGTAATCCATCAGATTAATAAGGAGGTGTCGGTTGAGTAGGATCTTCTAAAGCCCGATTGATAGCTATGGAGAATGTTGTTGTCATTAAGGTACTTAACTACTTGAGAATACACGCCCTCTCTAGAATTTTAGATATTATACTGAGTATACTAACAGGCCTATAGTTGCTTACACCAGACCTACTATTTTTCTTGAAGATAGGAGTAACTCTGGCCTCCTTGAACCCCTCCGGTACTGTATTAGTGGTGATTGATAGATTTATTATGTGAGCAATAGGGATTGACAGTTCAGAAGCACCATCTTTAGGAACTTAGACGGGATGTTATCAGGACCTGTGCTCTTAGTTGGGTTTAACCTGCTTAGTTCTTTTTGAATAAAGTCATGAGATACACTTACTAGTTGACAGCTGTTTGGGGTTACCCCTTTTATTGGCATAGTATGTTTGAAACTTATCAGAGTCTGTGTTAAAGGTATTTGATGCAGCTGGTAGTTTACTTACTAGTGTTGATGCAACAGATGTGTAGTATGAATTAAAGCAATTTGCCACCTAAGATGTTTCGTGGCATACCTCATTATCGATAGTGAGTACTATGTTAGACCTATCTACTGGCTTATGGCTATACCCCAACTGTTTTAGTTGTTGCCAGAGCTTTCTGGGGTTATGTTATACTTTTTCAATTTTTGAGCATAGTGTTTTGCCTTTGCCCTTTTATAGTCTCTGACTCTTTTCCCTCACCCTTTTGGAAAATTCATTAGTGCGCAATATCCTGTCTGTTTGCTTAACTTTTTAGCAGCGGTCCTGAATTTCATATTATCAATATCTCAGATTCACCCGGGGGTTCAGTTCTTCGTTTAATCCAACCTCTTTAACGGGTGAAATTTACAAGGAGGTAGGAACATTGTTTTAAATTTTTTTCCCGGCATCTTTTAACCCCCGTAAACTTTTTATCTCGCCCAGTCACAATTGTGTGCCTATTTACCAGGTTTTTCTTTTGTAGTTTCAGTTGACCTCTTTTTTTATTGCCCGTGTAGGCCTACCCTATCCCTATTTTTTTTCCCTGGTGCAGTAAATGAGAATGACACTAAGACCTGTGGTAATGACCCCTGCTGACAAATGTTCTCGAGCGGTTACAAGTATGGGTCATTGGGGTGGCTGGAACTTTTGTGACCCGGGTTTGGTTTAATAAGTTGAGGAAAACTATTTAATCCTAGAATTGTTAACCCTTTTTGCATACCCCTTATTTTGCTGCTGAAAAGTTTTGAAGTCGCCCATATTATTGTCTCCAATTTGTTTTCAATCCGGACAAGATCTGGAAAAGCCAAAGAACTGGCCGGGTAGGAGGGGGGAACTAGTTCTCTAAGAGGGGTTTTGGGTCTTTAGGAAGCAGCATTTAAAAACCATAGAATCTCCAGTTTATTGTTATTTAATCAGGTCTTGGTTGTAAGCTAAGTCATTTTAATGTAGGCACATACTCCCCCCCCTTTTGTTTCCCATCTAAGCGTTTTTTTATTGTAACCATCTATTTTGACCCCGTCGGGCAGTCACCGTATCCCAACAAGATCAGAGATGGTTTAACTATTATTTTTTTTTTATCCCCCTGGCCCCATTCCCCCCAAGGCAGGGTGGCCGAAAAAGAAAAACTTTCACCATCATTCACTCCCTCACTGTCTTTCCAGAAGGGTGCTTTACACTACAGTTTTTAAACTGCAACATTAACACCCCTCCTTCAGAGTGCAGGCACTGTACTTCCCATTCCAGGACTCAAGTCCGGCCTGCCGGTTTCCCTGAATCCCTTCATAAATGTTACTTTGCTCACACTCCAACAGCACGTCAAGTATTAAAAACCATTTGTCTCCATTCACTCCTATCAAACACGCTCACGCATGCCTGCTGGAAGTCCAAGCCCCTCGCACACAAACCTCCTTTACCCCCTCCCTCCAACCCTTCCTAGGCCGACCCCTACCCCGCCTTCCTTCCACTACAGACTGATACATCTCTTGAAGTTATTCTGTTTCGCTCCATTCTCTCTACATGTCCGAACCACCTCAACAACCCTTCCTCAGCCCTCTGGACAACAGTTTTGGTAATCCCGCACCTCCTCCTAACTTCCAAACTACGAATTCTCTGCATTATATTCACACCACACATTGCCCTCAGACATGACATCTCCACTGCCTCCAGCCTTCTCTCGCTGCAACATTCATCACCCATGCTTCACACCCATATAAGAGCGTTGGTAAAACTATACTCTCATACATTCCCCTCTTTGCCTCCAAGGACAAAGTTCTCTGTCTCCACAGACTCCTAAGTGCACCACTCACTCTTTTTCCCTCATCAATTCTATGATTCACCTCATCTTTCATAGACCCATCCGCTGACACGTCCACTCCCAAATATCTGAATACGTTCACCTCCTCCATACTCTCTCCTCCAATCTGATATTCAATCTTTCATCACCTAATCTTTTTGTTATCCTCATAACCTTACTCTTTCCTGTATTCACCTTTAATTTTCTTCTTTTGCACACCCTACCAAATTCATCCACCAATCTCTGCAGCTTCTCTTCAGAATCTCCCAAGAGCCAGTGTCATCAGCAAAGAGCAGCTGTGACAACTCCCACCCTGTGTGTGATTCTTTATCTTTTAACTCCACGCCTCTTGCCAAGACCCTCGCATTTACTTCTCTTACAACCCCATCTATAAATATATTAAACAACCACGGTGACATCACACATCCTTGTCTAAGGCCTACTTTTACTGGGAAAAAATTTCCTCTTTCTACATACTCTAACTTGAGCCTCACTATCCTCGTAAAAACTCTTCACTGCTTTCAGTAACCTACCTCCTACACCATACACTTGCAACATCTGCCACATTGCCCCCCTATCCACCCTGTCATACGCCTTTTCCAAATCCATAAATGCCACAAAGACCTCTTTAGCCTTATCTAAATACTGTTCACTTATATGTTTCACTGTAAACACCTGGTCCACACACCCCCTACCTTTCCTAAAGCCTCCTTGTTCATCTGCTATCCTATTCTCCGTCTTACTCTTAATTCTTTCAATTATAACTCTACCATACCACTTTACCAGGTACACTCAACAGACTTATCCCCTATAATTTTTGCACTCTCTTTTATCCCCTTTGCCTTTATACAAAGGAACTATGCATGCTCTCTGCCAATCCCTAGGTACCTTACCCTCTTCCATACATTTATTAAATAATTGCACCAACCACTCCAAAACTATATCCCCACCTGCTTTTAACATTTCTATCTTTATCCCATCAATCCCGGCTGCCTTACCCCCTTTCATTTTACCTACTGCCCCACGAACTTCCCCAACACTCACAACTGGCTCTTCCTCACTCCTACAAGATGTTTATTTCCTCCTTGCCCTATACACGAAATCACAGCTTCCCTATCTTCATCAACATTTAACAATTCCTCAAAATATTCCCTCCATCTTCCAATACCTCTAACTCTCCATTTAATAACTCTCCTCTCCTATTTTTAACTGACAAATCCATTTGTTCTCTAGGCTTCCTTAACTTGTTAATCCACTCCAAACTTTTTCTTATTTTCAACAAAATTTGTTGATAACAGCTCACCCACTCTCTCATTTGCTCTCTTTTACATTGCTTCACCACTCTCTTAACCTCTCTCTTTTTCTCCATATACTCTTCCCAACTTGCATCACTTCTACTTTGTAAAAACTTCTCATATGCTAACTTTTTCTCCCTTACTACTCTCTTTACATCATCATTCCACCAATCGCTCCTCTTCCCTCCTGCACCCACTTTCCTGTAACCACAAACTTCTGCTGAACACTCTAACACTACATTTTTTAAACCTACCCCATTCCTCTTCGACCCATTGCCTATGCTCTCATTAGCCCATCTATCCTCCAATAGCTGTTTTTATCTTACCCTAACTGCTCCTCTTTTAGTTTATAAACCTTCACCTCTCTCTTCCCTGATGCTTCTATTCTCCTTGTATCCCATCTACCTTTTACTCTCAGTGTAGCTACAACTAGAAAGTGATCTGATATATCTGTGGCCCCTCTATAAACATGTACATCCTGAAGTCTACTCAACAGTCTTTTATCTACCAATACATAATCCAACAAACTACTGTCATTTCGCCCTACATCATATCGTGTATACTTATTTATCCTCTTTTTCTTAAAATATGTATTACCTATAACTAAACCCCTTTCTATACAAATTCAATCAAAGGGCTCCCATTATCATTTACACCTGGCACCCAAACTTACCTACCACACCCTCTCTAAAAGTTTCTCCTACTTTAGCATTCAGGTCCCCTACCACAATTACTCTCTCACTTGGTTCAAAGGCTCCTATACATTCACTTAACATCTCCCAAAATCTCTCTCTCTCCTCTGCATTCCTCTCTTCTCCAGGTGCATACACGCTTATTATGACCCACTTCTCGCATCCAACCTTTACTTTAATCCACATAATTCTCGAATTTACACATTCATATTCTCTTTTCTCCTTCCATAACTGATCATTTAACATTACTGCTACCCCTTCCTTTGCTCTAACTCTCTCAGATACTCCAGATTTAATCCCATTTTATTCCCCCCACTGAAACTCTCCTACCCCCTTCAGCTTTGTTTCGCTTAGAGCCAGGACATCCAACTTCTTTTCATTCATAACATCAGCAATCATCTGTTTTCTTGTCATCCGCACTACATCCACGCACATTTTAAACAACCCAGTTTTATAAAGTTTTTCTTCTTCTCTTTTTTAGTAAATGTATACAGGAGAAGGGGTTACTAGCCCATTGCTCCCGGCATTTTAGTCGCCTCATACGACACGCATGGCTTACGGAGGAAAGATTCTTTTCCACTTCCCCATGGACAATAGAAGAAATAAAAAAAGAACAAGAGCTATTTAGAATAAGGAGAAAAACCTAGATGTATGTATATATATATATGCATGTGCGTGTCTGTGAAGTGTGACCAAAGTGTAAGTAGGAGTAGCAAGATATCCTGTTATCTAGCGTGTTTTATGAGACAGAAAAAGAAAACCAGCAATCCTACCATCATGCAAAACAGTTACAGGTTTTTGTTTCACAGTCATCTGGCAGGACGGTAGTTACTTCCCTGGGTGGTTGCTGTCTACCAACCTACTACCTATATATATATATATATATATATATATATATATATATATATATATATATATATATATATATATATGTCGTGCCGAATAGGCAGAACTTGCGATCTTGGCTTAAATAGCAACGCTCGTCTTGCCATATAGGACAAGTGAAAATTTGTGTATGCAATAATTTCGCCAAAATCATTCTGAACCTAACGAAAAAAAATATTTCACTGTGTTTGTTTAGTATTAAATTACTGTAAACAAATCTAAATATATTTAGTTGGGTTAGGGAAAAAAATTTTTTGTTTTAATAAGGTTAGGTAAGTTTTCTAAGATTCTTTT